>JAHFWG010000301.1:10167-26717 GCA_020233015.1 Callinectes sapidus | reverse complement strand
TTTTTTTTCGTAAAAGAGATGGTTTTACTTAAAAGTAGTAAATCTCCGAAAAACATTAAAAAAAGGGTCATTTATCCGGTTTTAGAGAAGAAGAAATATATTGTCGTAAAATAAGGATAAAAGCATAAAAATAGGTAATTTGTGCAATTTTAGAGAAAAAAAATATTGTCGAAAAAAAGAATGCTTTTTTTTTTTTTTCTTCCACCAACAAATGCAAATAAGATAAAAAAACATTGAAAAAGTCACTTTTTAGGCAGAATTTTCTTCTTTATTCAAATTGATTATATTATACATGTAAAAGGGGGTTTTGTTTAAAATGCCGTCAATACTCCCAAAAACGTTGAAAACACGTCATTTATGAGATTTTTCAAAAAAAGTATATTTTTACAGAATTCAGTGTTTTCTGTTTATTTTTTTATGAAAACAATGAAATATGCAAAAAATTCTTGAAAAATTCTGTTTTTTGGTGAAAAGGAACTTTTTTTGTGAAATAGCATATACTTCATTTAATTGAAAAAGACATGGTCTTTCTTAGATAAAATGTTAATTCTCCTAAAAAAGCTCAAGATGGGATAATTTATGCAATTTTCAGATAAAAAAAAATGAATTGCAATATAAAGTAATAATTTTTCATGCTTTTTCCTTCATTTTCAATCAAAACATGGAAATGAAAAGAAAATACACTGAAAAATCTTTTTTCTAAAAGAAATATATATATTTTCACCTTGAAATAGCTTGTATTACATTTTATGTAACATGAAGAAAGAATTTTTTTTAAATGTTGTTAAAACCAATAAAAGGGTTCAAAAAGGGTAGTTTATTTAATTTTAAAATGAAAAAAAATATATAGTGTATTGTTTATGTTTTTAATTAAAACATGGAAATTCAAAGCAAATTACTGAAAAACTCACTTTTGGAGGTTATAACATACTTTTTCCTAAAGGAAGATGGATTTGTAATTGAAATTTTGTAAAACCCTTAAAAACGTTGAAAAATGGATAATTCAAATCGCATATGTTATACATTTAAAAGCCATTAACAAGATTAGAGGCAGAGGTCGGGGTGGGGGCTATAGGCGCGGGCGAGCCTATGGCCACGGCCCCGATCCAAGTATGCTGGGGTTTCCGACCGTGCAGACCTCTCGGGTGCCAAGGCACCAGAGGGGCCTGCCTACCGGTATGACGGATGCAGGGGAAAGCCTTTGGGAGCCCTGTGTCCTGAAAGGGACGGGAGGATCCCCTAGCCCTACTTCTGATTTTAGGGGTGCCGGCGGGGCTGCAGATGTGGCGCCTGCACGTTGGACCGCTCCTGGGGTGAACCTTCGAAGGGTTCTGCGTGTGGGCTCCTGGAATGTCCTGAGTCTCTCAGAGGATCACCGACTGCCTCATTTATCAGATGAGCTCAGTAGGCTGAGGGTGGATATGGTGGGGCTCTCTGAGACAAGGAGGCCTGGCAGTGGCGAGACCAGTAGTAAGGGTTTTACTTACTACTGCTCCGGCACGAGTAATGGTCACCATGTCAAGGGGGTAGCCATAGGCGTCTCCAGCAGACTGCAGCCGTCTTTTGTAGAGGTTACTCCGGTTGATGAGCGTATAATGCGATTAAGGCTGAAGCACAGTTTAGGCTTCATGTCTGTTGTTGCTGTATCTGCTCCTACCGAGGTATGTGAAACTGAAGAGAAGGAGATGTTCTATGCCAAACTCGACGCTGTACTGGACCAGGGTCCCCGCCGTGATGCACTCATTGTCCTGGGCGACTTTAATGCTGTCACTGGCACCGAAAGGGCTGGCTATGAAATATGTGTTGGTCCCCATGGTTCTGGTATCAGGAATGACAATTTTGCAAGATCCAGAAGGCTGAGAATTGCGGGTTTCTGGTATCAGAAACCAGCGCTGCACCGCTGGACTTGGTATAGCAATGCCGGAGGGGTAGCGAAGGAGATCGATCATATCCTTGTCAGTACTCGTTGGAGGATCCTCCAGAACTGCAGGGTTTTTCGGAGTGCCGAGTTCTTTGCGACCGATCACAGGCTTGTTGTTGCGTCACTCAAGCTTCATATCAAGTCCAGAAAGCCTCCAAGACGCAACCACACTGTGTTTCATCTTGAGAGGCTGAAGGACTTGACATGTGCACAAGAGTATGCAGTGACAGTCTCTAATCGGTTTGGAGTGCTCGACACCCTTGAGGACCCTGAGGAGCTATGGGATACCTTCAAACGTGAGACTCTTGAGGCTACCAAAGAATGCATTGGGGAGCGCCCGAGGTCACGGAGTGGCTTCCCCTCGGTAGAGACGCTGGAGAGTATTGAGGAGAGCCGCGCTGCCAGACTTGCTGGGGACCATGACCAGTACAGGGCTCTGTCACGTAGGACTAGAACTCTTCTGAGAAGAGACAAGGAGCGGTACGTCAGGGGTCTCGCTGAGGATGTCGAGTGTCATTTAAATGCTAATGACCTCAGACCTGCCTATCGAGCTCTGAAGAAACTCCGCTCCAAGTCTACTTCTCAGGTGAGTGCTATCCGAACAGCAGATGGTTGCCTCGTATCGGACGCAGCTGGGCAGATGGCTCGTTGGGCTGAGTACTTTGAGCAGCTGTTCACGGTGGATCCTCCAAGCGGACAGCTCCGGACTGCATGGTTGCAGACGCTGGATGCTGATCCACCCATTGACGAAACTGCACCCTCTATTGGCAATGTCAAGGAGGCTGTGACAAAGTTGAGGGGTGGAAAGGCAGCTGGCATCTGCAACATCAGTGCGGAGCTGCTTAAAGCTGGGGGTGAAGCCATGATCCGTGGGTTGCATGCTGTCTTGACTGCTGTATGGCATTCAGGTACCATTCCCTCTGACTGGAAGAAGGGGTTGGTCGTCCCTATCTGGAAGGGGAAAGGGGACCGTCAAGACTGCAACAACTACCGTGGAATAACGCTGCTCAGCGTACCAGGCAAGGTGCTTGCCCATTTGCTGCTGACATGGATCCGCACTCACCTGCTGAAGCATCAGAGACCGGAACAGTCAGGGTTCCCGCCCGGTAAGTCAACAACTGACCGTATCCTAGCGCTTCGCGTACTGGTGGAGCGCCGACGTGAGTTTCGACAGGGAATGCTTGCAGCCTATGTCGATCTCAAGAAGGCGTTTGACTCAGTGAATCGAGAGACACTCTGGGATCTTCTGCGTCTCCGTGGGATTCCTGCAAGGATTATTGGTCTATTAACTGGCCTGTACTCCGGGACTGTAAGTGCTGTGAAGTGTGGAGGAGGCGTGTCCAGCTTCTTCCCTGTGAATACAGGTGTGAGGCAGGGCTTTGTGCTTGCTCCATCACTTTTCAACACGTGCATGGATTGGGTACTAGGCAGAGTTGTGAAACAAAGTCATTGTGGAGCATCTGTCGGCAACACCAACACAGATCTTGTTTTGCTGATGATGCAGCAATCGTCGCTGAGTCACTAGAGGTTCTGGTAATGGCTCTAGATGCACTGCACGAGGAGGTGAAGCCCTTGGGACTTAAGGTTTCCTGGGCCAAGACCAAGGTCAAGGTGTTTGGAGGCGTGCTGGATGAAACAGTACAGTCTGTCCATGCGTGTGGCGAGGACATTGAGATCTTGAAAAGTTTCACATACCTTGGTAGTGTAGTACATAACGATGGTGGGTCGAGCCAAGAGGTCACACGGGGGATTGGCCTGGCCCACGGCGTTATGGATTCGCTCAACACGAGTATTTGGCGTTGTTGATACCTGTGCAGACGGACAAAGATATGGATGTTCAAGTCGCTGGTGATCCCTGTCTTACTCTATGGTTGTGAGACATGGACGCTGAACACCGACCTGAAGAGGCGAATTGATGTCTTTGGTACTAGATGCCTTCGCAGGATCATGGGATACCGCTGGTATGACTTTGTGTCAAATCAGCGATTGTTCCACGGGACCGATTCGAGGCCTATTACTAGCATAGTCCGTCAGCGCCAACTGCGGCTATATGGGCATGTGGCGCGATACCCGGAAGCCGACCCTGCTTGTCGGGTTGTTTCTGCAAGGGACAACCCAACCTGGAGGAGGCCTAGGGGACGCTCACAGAACACCTGGCTGCGGCAAGTCGATGCCTCCTGCTGGGAGTTACTCGGTATAGGAAGGGAGCCTGCATGGGGACTCGGGAGGCGTGCCCGCAAGGAGTGGCGCCGCAGGGTAGGCGAGGCAACGCGCCCCCCGGCGTATGCCCCCCATGATTGATGATTGATTTTGTGTAAAATGCCGTTAATACTCTTAAAAACTTTGAAAAAAACCTAATTTATGATATTTTAGATAAAAGAAAGTATATTATGACATGAAAAAGTTTTTTTCTACCTTAGAAAGACCATCTTTTATTTAGTTCAGAAAAAAGGAATATATGCCATTTCACGAAAAAAGTTCCTTTTCACCGAAAAATTGAATTTTTCGATGATTTTCTTCTTATTTCATGGTTTTCATCAAAAAGTAAACTGAATATTGCGACAATATACTTTTTCTGAAAAAAATCATAAATGACGTCTTTTTCAACGTTTTCAGGAGTATTAACGACATTTTAAACAAAACCTCCTTTTACAAGTATTATATATGCAATTTGAATAAAGAAGAAAATTCTGCCTAAAAAGTTACTTTTTCGATGTTTTTTTCTTATTTTTATTTGTTGGTGAAAGAAAACCAAAAAAAATACATTCATTTTCTGGACAATTTTTTTTTCTCTGAAATTGCACATATTACCTATTTTTATGCTTTTATCCTTATTTTACGATAATATTTTTTTTCTCTAAAAATGCAAAAATGACCCTTTTTTCAATGTTTTTCGGAGATTTCAAACTTTTCAAAGAAAACCATCTCTCTTACGAAAAAAAATATGATTTTACACCAAAAATTCATTTTTTAATAATTTTCTATGGATTTCAATGTTTTGATTAAAAACAAGAAAATAAACACTATATACATTTTCTTTCTCTGAAATTGTACAAAGTACGCATTTTTTACCTTTTTGGCGTTTAAAAATATTTTGTAGAAAACAACTTTTTCATGTTACAATATACATTTTTTATCTAAAGTTTCATAAATTAGGTTTTCTTCAGTTTTTTAGAGTATTAACGGCATTTTACACAAAACCCCCTTTTACAAGTATAATATATGCGATTTGAATTATCCATTTTTCAACGCTTTTAAGGGTTTTACAATATTTTTATGACAAATCCATCTTCCCTTAGAAAAAAAAAGAATGTTTTTACCTCCAAAAGTGAGTTTTTCAGTAATTTTCTTTGAATTTCCATGTTTTCATTAAAAATATGAACAATACTCTATAACGTATTGTTTTTCTCTTTAAAGTTACATAGACTACCCTATTTAAACTTTTTTATTGGTTTTAACAACATTTTGAAGAAAATCCCTTTTTAATGTTACATTAAATGTAATACAAGCTATTTTATTTCAAGAAAAAAATATATATATTTCTTTTAGAAAAAGGATAGAAAATATCTTTCTTGCTTTTTCCTTAATTTTCAATCAAAACATGGAAATGAAAAGAAAAAACACTGAAAAATCCTTTTTCTAAAAGAAATATATATATTTTTGCCTTGAAAAAGCTTGTATCACATTTAATGTAACATTAAAAAGAGAGTTTCTTCAAAATGTTGTTAAAACCAATAAAAAAGTTTAAATAGGATAGTTTATGTAACTTTAAAGAGAAAAACAATACGCTATAGTGTTTTGTTTTTCCCTTTAAAGTTACATAAACTACCCTATTTAAACCTTTTTATTGGTTTTAACAAAATTTTGAAGAAAATCCTTTTTTCATGTTAGATTAAATGTTATACAACCCATTTAAAGGAAAAAATATATATATTTTTTTTAGAAAAAAGATTTTTCAGTGTTTTTCTTTTCATTTCCATGTTTTAATTGAAAATGAAGGAAAAAGCAAGAAACATATTAACTTTCTTACTGCAATTCATTTTTCTCTCTCAAAATTGCATAAATTATCCCTTTTCCTGCGTTTTTGGGAGAATTAACATCTTATCTTAGAAAGATAATCTTTTATTTAATTCAGAAAAAGGAATATATGCCATTCCACGAAAAAAGTTCCTTTTCACCGAAAAAGTGAATTTTTCTATAATTTTATGCTTATTTCATTGTTTTCATGAAAAAATAAACAAAAAAACTGGACATTGCGACAATATACTTTCTGATATGGCATATATTCCTTTCTTCTTAACTGAAAAAAGATGGTCTTTCTTAGATAAGATGTTAACTCTCTTAAAAACGCTGTAAATTCTGAGAGAAAAAAAAATTAATTGCAATAAAAAGTTAATATATTTTTTGTTTTTTCCTTCATTTTCAATCAAAACATTGAAATGTAAAGAAAAACACTGAAAAATCCTTTTTCTAAAAGAAATATATTTTTTTTCATTGAAATGGCTTGAATTACATTTTATGTAACATGAAAAAGGGATTTTCTTCAAAATGTTGTTAAAACCAATAAAAAGGTTTAAATAGGGTAGTTTATGTAACTTTAAAGAGAAAAAAATATATAGTGTATTGGTCTTGTTTTTAATAAAAACATAAAAATTAAAAGAAAATTACTGAAAAACTCACTTTTGGATATAAAAACATACTCTTTTTCTAAATCTCTGAAAAACATTGAAAAAAGGGTCATTTATGCAGTTTTAGTGAAAAAAAATATATTATCGTAAAATAAGGATAAAAACTTAAAATTGGGTAGTTTGTTCAATTTTGGAGAAAAGAAATATTGTCGCAAACAAAAAAACTATTTTTTGGTTTTCTTCCACTAACAAATGAAAATAAGATAAAAACATTGAAAAAGTCACTTTTTAGGCAGAATTTTTGTCTTTATACAAATTACACATATTATACTTGTAAAAGGGGGGTTTTGTTTAAAATGTCGTTAATACTCCTAAAAACGTTGAAAAACACGTCATTTATGAAATTTTTGAGAAAAAAGTATATTGTCGCAATATTCATTGTTTTTTGTTTATTTTTTTATGAAAACAATGAAATAAGCAGAAAATCAACGAAAAATCTACTTTTTCGGTGAAAAGGAATTTTTTACGTGAAATGGCATATATTCCTTTCTTCTTAACTATAAAAAGATGGTCTTTCTTAGATGAGATGTTATTTCTCCTAAAAACGTTTAATCTTATTGAAAAACTGTCTTGGCCATCCAGCTGGTCGTCTCTGTGATCTTGGAAAACTGTTATAGTGGGAGAGCAAAGTGTTTATGAATACAATCCTTAACCCCCTCCACACTGGGACGTGTTTTTGTATTCATTCTTTTTATTTGTCGATTGTGCACAGCTTCTGGAACTGATATGGACATTAGAAGTAGCACAGACTCTAACCTTTAATCTTCTGATCTCCATAGACCCTTTCTAATGTCAATAAAACCGTCTAATCACACTTAAAACTCGCGGTAGAAATGTGTCCCAGTACTAAAGGGGTTAAAGGTCTAAGAGGAGACATCAACAACCTCCCTATGACCAATGATAACTTAACTTCCAATATTAGAAGAAAACACTCAGTAAACATGACGCCACTGAGACCCAAACACACGACCTAGGAAGCAGAAATGATCGCACCACTGACTGACTGACTAACCTTAACACGCAACAAACCACACACACACTCTGGAAAACCCTCGAGTCCCAACGCTATAGACCCACCCAACAGTCAGTCAGTGAAGGAAGGCTGTGCGAGTGTAGATTATGCCCCGCTTACCCACTCCTATCACGCGGTAAACAATAATAATAACACCACAACTAAAGAAGGAGAAAGAGACGTTACCGTTCGTCCAGACTATATAAAACTGCCGTCATCATTATAGTCTGACCCGCTCTAATGGGGCAGATCAAAGGCCCGCCATGCTGATTTCAAATATTCCCACCTCCTACATTCGCGTGTTGCTGTTGTCACGGACGTGGTTCCCATATTTCATTTTATTTGTGTACATATATTTTTTTTCCATTCCCCTTTGTGCTTTGTTTTAGTTCGGCCTCGTGGCGGTTGGCGCCGCGAGCCACCGGGTCACTGGTGGGTGAGGTGAGGTCAGCCGTACCTCTCTCTCGCCACTCCTTGTTTTATTACCATTTGAAGGTCCCTTTATTTTTCTTTATTATGTACATTTGATGTTTTAATTTAAGTTTGATTGTTTTTTTTTTTTAGTCACTACATGAAGAGCGGAAGTTGGGGAGCTTGTTCTCCGTTTCCGGAGTCGCCCTTGGGAGGAGGAAAACTTATTATACCTTTTGCTATGTAAGTTATATAGCAAATTGTTTTTATTTTGTATAATAGGGAATTTTTAAAAAATTTTCATGTTCGTATTACATAGAGTTAGGGCATTTTTAACTTTTTGGCCTGTAACTCGTTTACCTCTCAGTTTTCCCTCTTGAATTTTGGAGAGGATATCTTTTGTCATACTACCTACACGTAAATACCACTATGGTACCAATATTTGATCTGTTAGGTAGTGTTCCCTTTGTGTTGTGGTGTAACCACGTGGGTGGACAACCACGGCGGTCAGAGCAGGGCTCGGGGCAATATAAGCCGCCCAGCAGGTGAGGTCAGTCTTACTCGGTCATTCACTCTTCCACGAGTCCAGGTCACGGAGGTGAAGGTCGCGTTCGCGCGTCCTACTGCTATGTAAGGTATTGTTGTGTGGTTCCTAGGTTTTAGAAGGTGATTCTTTGGGGTGAGGTTAGGAACGCCGCCTAGATATTTTACGTTTTATTGGAGTTATTTTTGAAGAGGCTGCTGCCTCGTTGATCACTATTTTGTCCTTCCCTTTTTTTGTGTGTTTACTTTCACAGTACGTTTGTGGGTGGAATTATTCTTCCAATTTTGCTTCGCGCATTTCTTTTACCCTGGATGGGTTTTGTTAATACTACTGGTGTGGTGTTAATTTTAACGTAACTGTGGAAGAGGGTTGGATCTTTTCATTTTCTTTTATTTTCGTGTCTGGGTGACGTCTCCTCTTTCTCTCTCATTTCTTTTGTGTGTGTTTTTTTTTTTATGTATTTATGTGGTTGTGTTTTGTTTGTGTGTGTTTTTATTTTCTGTGTTCACTTGTGTGATTTTTCTTCCATTGTGGACCAGTTTGAGTTTTATTTATGCTAGCCAGCTTAGCATTTTTTATTATCATTTTGAGTTTTTGTGTGTCCTGATATTTTTGTGTTTGTGGTGTTTGCTCGTAATCCTGTGTTTTGTTTTGTTCTATTTTATATTGACCAGTTCAGTGGCCCTTCAGGCAGTCAGATCCGTTGTAAATATTTTGTAAATAAATTGTAAGTAAGTGTACTTACATTTGTTTATTTTCTCAAGCACACGCCTAGAACCTGGTTTTTGAAATTATAATCTTTCACCCCCTCTGATACGAGCTGTGAAGACGTATCAAGGAAGGGGCGGTGAGATTGAGTAGGGGTGCGTGTGTGACACTGTCCAGTGTTGCTGCCAAGTTTACGACCAAAGCCGCGGGGTGAAAATAGAACAACAATCACGAGAGAGAGAGAGAGAGAGAGAGAGAGAGAGAGAGAGAGAGAGAGAGAGAGAGAGAGAGAGAGAGAGAGAGAGAGAGACCAGTATGTGTAAGAAGTGTGTATATGCATTTCCCAGGGAGAAGCAAAACTTGGCGTCTGGGACCAGCCTTCAGAGTGAAGACTGCCGCGTCTTTCACTCATTGACATTTGACTTGTGGTGCTGAAGGGCAATGACCGCATTTCTCTCCTCTTCGCCTGGGCAGAGACGCCCCTGTAGTGCAAGCGCGGAGTTCAGGTATTACTATCTTCTATTAGCTAGTGAGGAGCAACAACCGCCACACACGCATCACCGTGTCTCTGTGAGGGCAGTAATAGCTGACCTGCATGGAAAGGAGGTGCTGCGACGCCATATGTTTTGTTCTCTTAATTGCTTATTTTCTAAAATTAAGACGAAAATACCTGGGAACATAACTGGGTACATAACATCCATAGTCCATGGTAAAGGATCGACTTTCCCTATCACATTCCTTACAAAAAACAAAGTTCCTAAGAGAGACTCCTCTAGTGCTCACTGTTGCAACCTATATAGGTTCACTCTACATAACAACCTAACAACATAAATGACACTGCAAGAAGCCATCAGGTTTATACATAGTAGTCCTTGCATTCCACTATCATCGCCATCCACAAGGCTTAAATGGTTTTTGAAGTACTAACAACCTCATACTGAGTCCATTTCATCAACTGCTCTACTTAAAAACCATTTCCTTTCCCTCTCATCTTTAAACCAAACTTTTAAGCTTGAACCAATTATTTCTGATTCTCTCCTGATACAGACTACAACGAAAACAAGAGAGCGACTTCATTTACTGCCTTCATTGAGGAGGGGCCGAGAATGAAGGCAGGAGGAGTACGTACGTAGTAGAGTAGCAGTAGGCAGGGAACATCCGACGGTGGAAGAGACAACAGACTCTTGAACAGTGTGAGCGGCACAAAACTTTGCCGATTGTCGAGCTGATATCACGCAACAAAGCCTGACTCTTACAAAGATGAACCAAAGCGCCATGACAGTGACCATGACAGCGCGAATAGATGAACGTCAAAGAAATACTACAAACAATTTATACACTACACGAGTGGCAATGGTCTGTTTGTTACAAGGAAGACTGGGAATTTTGTAGATCTTGTTTACGAAAATCTGACATATATACATGTGTTAGAAAAGGTAAGAAAACTGAAGCATGTCATGAGGCCACAGTCCCCTCGCCTGGATCCACCGCTCGCCTCCTGTTACGTAATAAAACAAGGGAAGCTGCAAGAAGCCGTCAGACTCACACATGGCAGTTCGTGGATGATGACTCTTATCTACCTATTTGCATGTATCATCATCATCATCATCATCATCATCATCATCACCATCATCATCATCCATAAATCTGTACAGACGCGACAAGTTTGTGTTTCGGCAAAGTACACCTTAAGTACGTGGTCTGGTAAACCTTTTGACTATAAAAAAAAAAAATAAATAAAAAAAATCTACTTACATGCAAACCTTCTGTTCCTTACCTAATAAGTTTTCAGTATTACGGTGAAAAAAAAAAATATTTACTGAACTCTGATGACTTTTTGAAAGGGTAGCGGAGATGTATCTGGTTTCCGTAATGCCTGGAGAAGTAACAATTGTACATCACACATAATCCACGTCGTTTCAACAAACTTTCATTATGTTCCTCTTTATTTTTCGTATTGTTAAACACTTCGCTGTGACTACTCACCAACATCTAACTGCTCCTATTACAAAGTAGTGAGGACGTTCATGGGTGTTTGTGTATCAGTTGGCTCTGCTGCTTCTGTATTAGTTGTAGATGCCAGGGGAGGTATTTTTAGTAAAGAGAAGGAAACACTTGGGTGGAGTAGACAGGGAGGAAGAGAACACGTGGATTGATAATAGTAAGTGACAATAACTAATACATCTGCATGATTTTAGCGACAGTTAGGCAAAGAATTCTGCATCACAAAAGACTCCGGCCACGCAGGGCTAGAACGAGTCCTTACCAAAGCCTGAAGTGCTTAGAAACACGTGACTTAGCTTTCTCAGTACACTCAATGTAACGACAAGTTTCAGAGATCACCACGACTGTAGTATCCTTACTCACCTCAAGATTCTCCATTTTTTGTCAATTCATTAACATTTCGTAATCTAGGAGTGGGATGAGGTGCTGAAGCTGGTATATGGTAGGCACGGAGTAGCTGGGTGATAATGCGATAGGATGTGTGATTAGTGATGGGAAGGAAAGGGTGTGCTGGAGGAAAAAAGACGTTCTTGTCTGACTGAGGATGAGTGTGACTGGGTGAAGTGAGGTGGACAAGGTGTGCTCCGTACATTCACGTGTTGGAGGAAGTGAATGTATGTGGTCAGTCTGGTGCAGGACGTGAAATGTGGGTCAGTGATGGATGCCGCGGTGCAGGGAAAGAAAGATGGCATAGGCTAGATAAAAATGGCAACACTGTAAGAAACGAACTCCTTAGAACATCAAGTGAATGCAAGATTAACAACACCCCATCGTAACACACAACCTTGGGCTCACCTTCCACTTCGAGGTGACTTCATTCTTTTTCATATTCAAAAGTCTGGGGCAGGTTTTGCATAAAGAGACTTTATTCAGCCTGACAGATTCTATGATTAACTCCAAAAGGGAGTGAGAATTATGCATACACGTTCAGACAAACAGACGGACAGACCAAAAGATAGACGAACACACACACACACACACACACACAGGAGGCAGACTCTTGGGTTGAGGTTCACAAACACACACCTCAGCCAAGAGGCGCCTCCCTCCACCCTTTAGGACACACACAGACTCATTGGGTGATAATGATGAAGGGTAATGCCACCGCTACACTACAAGTCTTTTTTAAATACATTGATCTGGAGGAAAGGAAATAATATAAAATATATGACAATGACATGACAAAAAAGCTACACAGCGTACTAATGTAGAAACAGACAGGCAACAATGTACAGCTGTACACTCACGCATCACGAGGCGCAGTGTGGCGCTGCGCGGCGCCCCGGCCCTATGCAGGACCAACACATATACAAGGTCCGCCAGATTGGTGAGGTCTCGGTTGGGGGCGGGGGGGGTAGTTTGGCGTGACGTCACGCTCGCCGCCTTGACCTGAGTAGCTTGGCTGAGTTAGTACGGCCAGGTGTAGAGTACAGGAACGGTGAAGCGGAAGCAATGCCTAGTGTATGTGCAGTGTATGGCTGTTTTAATACCAAAGTCAAGACAGCAGGCACTGGTATTAGATACTTTGGATTTCCAAAAAATGCACATAACAGGGATGTGTGGTCGTAGAGCTGATTACATTAATTTTACTCACAGTTAAAAATAATGAGGAACATATTCAAAGCAGTCCATGGAGAAGTTCTACGAGAACGTAAAAAAAAGTGTGAAAACTCACTTCTGATATACAGCTTGCCCGTAGATGTGGTGTCATTTTATGCAAAAATCTTCTTCATGATAAGGCATCTTAATAAGAAAATAACACAAGCAAAACAAGCAAGCAGTGATTCGAAGAGTTATGCTAGGAAAAAGATGAAAACAGACATAAAGGTGACCCCGTATAAAGACGGGCTAATAGAACTGTATGAAGAAGATTATTATTATTATTATCATTATTATTGTCATTATCATTATTATTACCACGGCTTACTTTCACCTACCTTATATTATTTTTTAAATTTATGATTGTATATGTACAGTTGTAGACCTCGAATCCTAATATTAACCTTCCTTCATCCATGTGATATTAATTAATGATTGTATAATTATGTACTGTTGTAGGCCTAAGATCCTAATATTAACATACCTTCATCTCTGCGATATTAATTTATAATTGTATTAGTACTGTTGTGGGCTTCTAATCCTAACGTTAACCTTACTCCATATGTATGTAGTATTCACTTGTTTGTATATAATATGTGTGAGACTTAAAGTGGTTGGATGATGAACATTGTTTTGATTATTCCTATTGTAAGCTGCTTGTTGGTTCAAATTGCTCTTCTTCCATGGCTATTACTAATATAAAACATTTTTACTTGACTCTGGACCTAAATAAGTGCTAATGTATATCGCAAAATCACGTTAAAAACACAATTATATAGAAAAAAGGAGTGGGACTCTGCCATCTACTCCCACGCGAGAGGCGAGCGTGACGTCACTAGAGAGCGGTAGGATTCAATCTGGGAGACCTTGTAATATGTGTTGGTGTATGATGTGTTGCTCCTGGTGCGGCCCGCTGCGCCTCACGCCTCGGAACCTGCTGACTCTGGGCGTGGGTCATGTTACACAGGGATGTGTGTGTGTGTGTGTGTGTGTGTGTGTGTGTGTGTGTGTGTGTGTGTGTGTGTGTGTGTGTGTGTGTCTGATGCCTTAGTGCTCAAATACATTATTTTCTCTCATATAGTGATGTCTTATAAATTACATCCTACTTAGAGAGCTTATATTATTATATTTTGCTAATTGGAACATCCTATGGACACAATAACAATTGAAATGCCTAGTTATACATATAAACACATGCAACACCTTGTAGAGGATTAAGCTGTGACAGCATATCTGAAGTATTGCACAGTCTTATAGAGATGTTGCATCAGATTGTATTTGCATGTATAAATACAATGAATTCCTACCTATCATGTCCCTAACAAGAGAGAGAGAGAGAGAGAGAGAGAGAGAGAGAGAGAGAGAGAGAGAGAGAGAGAGAGAGAGAGAGAGAGAGAGAGAGAGAGAGAGAGAGAGAGAGAGAGAGAGAGAGACCTACGTCTATAGATAATTACATAATGTATACATGCACACATACGTACATGGATTGCATACATATATAAAGAAAAGAAAAAAAAATGCGAGAAGATTTTTTGCAGCTTTACATGTTTATGAGGGGGTTGAAATAGTGAAGACTGTAGCCATTAAACTTTTCACCTCCATAGGCCCTTCGTAATGTCAATAAAATCATCTAATTACACGCAAAACTAATGGTAAAAAATGCGTCATAGTAGTGAAGGGGTTAATGTCTGCTGATTTCCATCCTTTGTTGTTGACTTTTCGTGACTCTACTGTTCCTTTTTTCGTGGAATTTCCTTGATGTGACTCCCTCTTCCTTCCATTTACTTTAACATTTACCTGTGTTGTCTCTTATGTTTGCTGGTTTTTATCTTTTTTTTTCTCTCTCTTTTTTCGTTGAGAAGGGGAAATTCCCGGAGCACAGCTGTCTTGTCCGTGAGTCCCAAGATTCCTTTTTCATTTCCACAACGCCGAACGCGCTCGTCACAAAAGAAAAACAAACGTAGTGCAGGCGAGGAGGGTGATGCGTCTCTTTGTTTAGTCATTTAATCTTCTCTCTGATCATCCAGGCAGAGTGACAGAGTAAGCCGCTATAGCGCCTGCCTTACACAGTCTACTCGGCCTCCATCCACACATCCAACCATCCAACCATCCTCCAGCCTCACCCTCACCTACCCCACCTGCCTTACATATACACAACCATCCACCCCTCCCCCCGATCGCGGTGACCCCTCATGGTAGGTAATATGCATGTAGAAGAAACAGCGATGGGACCGCACCAGCACAGGCAGCCCCACCACTCCAGCAACACAGCGTGCGTCAGCTCCTCTCCTCCTTCTCCTCCTCCTCCTTCTCCTCCTGCTCCTCCTTCTCCTTCGCCTCCTCCTCCTCCTTCTCCTTCGCCTCCTCCTCCTCCTGCTCCTCCTCCTCCACTCTGCCCCGCGACCATAATTATTGCAAGTCTGTCCACAGTAGGTTGGTGAGGTGACACTCTTGTTGTCTCCCTGCTGGGCCGCCACACGTCACTATCACCGCCATTAACCCCCGCTGGACCACCACCCACTGGCCCATATTCTTACACACTCTGCTCTCTCACCACCACTATTTTGCAAAGGGTCCACTTGAAGAAGTTACGTTTTTAAGGGTATCTTTAGGGCTTTGGTGATGGATTGGCAATGTGTCTGTTTATTACAGCTTATTACAAGGAGAAACTGTCTTGAAAATCCGGCCAGTCGTCTCAGTGATCTTTAAAAATCGTTGTGGAGAGAGAGAGAGAGAGAGAGAGAGAGAGAGAGAGAGAGAGAGAGAGAGAGAGAGAGAGAGAGAACAAAGTGTATAAGAATACGAGTATATAATTATCCCGTGGCGAACCCAGCTAATGGATGGATAAGCGACAGAAGCGAGCGAAACATTGTCCTTCAATCATAAGGGTTTCAGTACCGACTGGACCTTGGAGGAAGAGGGAGGGAATGGCCTGCCACGCTACAAACACCTTTGTGTCGTGTTACGGCCCCTACTTATAATGGTAGACAGTAGAGTACTTTAAGTACCTTATAAGGACGATAGCACACTTACTAGACGAAACTAGGGGTGCATCACAGGCTGTACGGATCTTCCTCCTCTCCAAATCTCTTACCTTTCCCCTTATTTCAATGGGTAACACCACAATAAAAAAAACTGTTTACCTTAACTATACTTATATTAAGAAAATACAAAGTAAATTTATCACCTCCAACACAATGTATCTCCTCCCTGGACTGACCAAGCCGAGCCCCTCACCTTACCCGAGAAAATCACCACAAAACACAACTTCCAGTTCACAATAATTCACCCAATACTCCACAACCCCAAAACAACACTTTAAGTTCACCTACACACTCAAAATCACCATATATATAACTAAATATGCACAAAAAGGCACCACAACAATCTCACCACACCAGTCCCCCTCGGCTTCCCTCTGGCTAGTCACCTCAGTCAGCTCTCCTTTTGTTTTTCTCCGCCGCTCCTTGATACATTACGTCATTAGCACCTCGCCTCTCTTCCCTCAAGGATAGATTACAATCCTCTCAACCCCAGCGGGAATTCCAATTCCAATATCCCTATATATACATATATATATATATATATATATATATATATATATATATATATATATATATATATATATATATATATATATATATATATATATATATCACACAC
>JAHFWG010001783.1:0-16602 GCA_020233015.1 Callinectes sapidus | reverse complement strand
CGCCGCGTCCCCCGGCCAGCTGCACGAGGAGCTGCTGGCAACAGTCACTCAAGGGGACAACGTGCAGGAGGTGTCCAGCCGCCTGTGTAGGGGCGCCCCCATAGAGCCCCCTGGGGGCCGCTCTGCCCTCAGACTGGCTGTCACTAACGACCGTCCACGAACCGTCAGCCTGCTGCTGGCGAGCGGCGCCTCCCTATCTGCTACCCTGTTGCGGGACGCTTGGTACAGCGCCAATGTGACCCACCAGGTGCTGGCCACCCTAACCACGGTGAGTAGTATACTAACCTGCCTCGCCTTGCCTTGCCTTGCGTGTGTGTGAGTCTGTCTGTCTGTCTGTCTGTGTCCATACAACACTGCCACACACCGACTGTACTGGTGAGCACTGGACCCGCGTGTCAGTGGCGGCTCCTCTGCAGTGTGGAGAGTGTTTGAAAGGCTTGGCTGAGTTGTAGGTCTGTTAGTTGTCAGAGATGAACGTGTGTGTTGGAGCAGCCTCAGCTTGAGGTGTTACGTAGTGTTAGCGGTGCGTGAAGAAGTACGTACGTGTGTTGAGGAGTAAGCAAACACCTGGTGTCTCGTAGTCTGGGTATTCCCAAACAAGGCTTCGACCTGCAATCCGCAACTCATAAGTACCAGATACACCAAATGTAATTAGAAATTAACAACACAAGTGCTAAATGTCAATATATGAATGTCAATTTAAGCATAAACCAGCGCTAGGATAAAATATAAAACATAATAGCACTCACAACACTGGCTCCTCTGGTTTGCTTCTACCTCAGGTATAACTCAGGAATAACAATATCAGGCGTCCCCTGGTTCCACCATCCGGTCAGCATGGGGTGCACGCCCTCATAACACACAACCCCTGCCACACCATACACATCATATACATTATAAACATCACCTGTTCATAGTATGAACTTCCCAACAAAACATCATAACTTATTGGAACACTTCAGCAAATCACAACATATGCAAAGCAAAGTAAAAACGCTGATGATAGTGTTGTACATACCCTATCCTTGGGAGACCGCTCGTGGACTGAGCGGCCCACATAACAGCTGACGTAGTGAGCTTCACTGCCCGTGACAAATGAAACACAAGAAGCGCAATGCCACATATAATCATAATATCAGCCAGTAAAATTATCACAAGGTGATACACTGCCCCCCCATAAAAAAGTAACAAATATTACAAAGGATGACAAAGGTAATAACTTATCAAAAGGAGATAAGACAAAAAAGATATATCGCGTCCAGAAAAATATAACATATCTAGTTGCTAAAACAAACTGGATTACACAGACATCTCATACTCTACACAAATATATATGTTTAACAGATCTAATGTTGCTCCTCTATCGGCAATAGTACTACAAGTCTGTGCACTGATCGAAACATGAACTTGTTTTGCATCCCACTGTACATAGTTCTTGCCTGTTTTTAATGTTTTATATCTTAGTTTCACAGTTCTCACAATGTTGTCGCGTCCAGTCATGGTCTCCATCACTTGGGCCATTTTCCATACACCTCTGATTGTATTGGGATCTTGAACTAACACTATGTCTCCTACCTGAATATTCCGCTTTAAGCAGTGCCACTTTGATTGTACTAGTAAGGTAGGAAAGTAATCCCTTTGCCACTTCCTCCAAAATCCATATACTAACTCTGTGATAAATTTAAGCCTATGTTTAGGGTCATCTCTGATATTGAACTTTCCATTTGGGACTCTAACACTAGCCCTGCCAAGAAGTAACTCATTTGGCCAAAGGTAAGTTCCAAGTTCAATGCAATTACCTGGCTTGATGCCTATGGGTCTTTCATTGATTAAGTTGGCGACCTCATATAGTGCAGTCTGCAGTTCTCCACACGTCAGAACAGACTCTCCAATTAAACGAGTGAGTGCTTTCTTTACAAGTCTAATCAGAGACTCACAAGAACTGTTGTACCACGGTGCATCAGCTGCTTTGTTAACAATCCACCTCATTCCCTCTACTGTACCAAATCTTGATATTTCTTCCATATGCCATTCTTTGGTCATCTCCTTCAGTGCTTTACTTGCTGCCACTAACTGGGTTCCATTGTCTGAATGAATGGAATGAGGGAAACCTCTGATGCTTATGAAAATCCGTAGAGACGCCAGAAAATCAGAAGTGCTGTATCCTTCAGCAACATCTAAGTGTACCGCCCTAGTGGTAAGGCATGTAAAGATAACTCCAAAAGCCTTTCCATGTGTTCTACGTTTCACTGCATCTCGGATGGTAAATGGACCAAATAAATCTAATGCAGTAGTTAGAACGCAGGAGTTGGCTTCAATCTCTCTTCCATTACTTGTCCCATACGTTGGTCTTCAGTTCTGCCTTCCATCCTTCTGCAAATGACACATTTAGATTTCACAGATTTTATTATCTTGCGTGCCTTTGGTACCCAGAATTTTTCTTGTAGTTTAGATAAAGTGGACTCCACTCTACCATGATCACGATCATATGGAGGTGAATGATATACAATCTTGTGAATTCATGATTAGTAAGTAGCAATACAAATGTTTCCTGATTCCAGTTAGTTTTTAACCAATTAGCTATTCTTTGTCCAACCATTACAATGCCATCTTTCATTGTGGGACCTAGCCCCCTCCTAAATTTGATCTTCCAATCAGTCATGTGTTTCTGACATTCCAAGATCCATAATGTTTCAGCTTCAGCCAAGTCCTCTCCGATGCCTCTCAGAGACTTCATTTTCTTCACACGTATAACTCGACATGTTATTCTTAGTAATTTTGTGTAGTTATTGTATTGTCCCTTGTTGATCACCTGTAGGCCTTCTTCCTTTGTTGACTCGTACATCATCGTGACACCTATCCTGTCTGGGAGTGTGGATTCGTTGACTTTCCTGATTGGCCATTGAGATACTGGAAGATACATGAAGTCAGGTCCCTTTGGCCACATGGAATTCTCTCCTAGTCTATTTGCATTACAGGGTCTTGTTGTCATATCGGCAGGGTTATGATTTGTATCAATCCACCACCATTCAGAGGTCTTTGACTTATTCTGGATTTCGGATAGTCTGGTTGCCACGAATGTTTCGAAACCATATGTCTCCTTCTGGATTTGAGATTGCACGATTGCTGAGTCAACAGTGTGGAATACAGTGTCGAACTCCCAGTCAATTTCCCTTACAAAAGTTTCTCGCAGTCGTACAGCTAGAACTGCACCGCATAATTCCAGTCAAGGAATAGTGATCTGATGAGTAGGTGCTATTCTATTCTTTGCTGCGATCAAACGGACGGCATATTTATTTCCTGCCAGTTCCCATCTCACATATGCGCAGGTGCCATACGCAATAGAACTGCCGTCAGAGAAAACAACAAGAGTGGGTTTTCCCACTGTATCATGAGGCTTCATGCATCTCTGAAATCTCAACTGTTCAACATCAAACAAATCATGGAAGAATGATTTCCATTGCTCAATAGTTTCCTGGGGAAGATGATCATCCCACCCAATCGACTTCCTGTCCTCACATTTATCTGCTGTTGTTTCACCACAAATCATTGATCTCATCATTAATTTTGCTTTCAAGGTTATTGGTAGGATTAGGCCGAGTGGATCGTATATTGAAGATATTTGGCTCAGTACCATTCTGCGAGTAAGTGTTGAAGGAAAGTTGAGTCTGCACTCTTCTCTGTTCATGTCAGGCTCACTTCTTACTTTTCTCACTTTCCGGGAAAAGTTTATTTTGATTTTGTAGGAAAATTCATCCAGCTGAGGGTTCCATTTGAGTCCAAGCACCTTTTCTTCATCCAGTTTCACGATGTTTATATCCTTATGATTAATGTTACCACTAACGATCCAGTGCTTGATGTGAAAGCCTCCCTGTTTTAAAACTTTCTCAGTGCTATTCATATTCTGTATAGCATCATCCTCACAGTTACTCGAGAAGAGTATATCATCAACATAAAAATTCCTGGATATTATTTCATCAACTCTGGGAAATTTGCTCTTCTGCATTTCTGCAGTCTTTCTCATAGCTAGGGTAGCAATGGCTGAGCTGCATCTATCTCCAAATGTGATCGATGTCAGGGCAAAGTGATCTGGTTCCCTCATAGTATCCATGTCACGCCATACATATCGGTGAGTGTGTTGTTCGAAGTCTTCCAACTTAACCGCATGATACATTTTTGTAACGTCTCCCACAGACGCTACGTGGTCTTGTCTGAATCTGAATAAGATTCCACACAGGTTGTTGATAACATCAGGGCCTTTAGCCCACCTATCATTAATACATTGTCCCATGTATTTGGCTGAAGCATTGAAAACTATACGCAGTTGTGTTGATGATGAACTTGGTTTAAGTACTTCATGGTGGGGTATGTAATGGACAGGACCCGCATAGGATTGCATTTCTTCCACACTAATTTTTCTGGCGACGTTCCTTTCTTTCATGTTGTCTATTTCATTCTGGTATTTTTGCATGTATTCTGGGCCCAATTTCTCAAGTCTGATTTCAAGAGACTTCATTCTGGCAATTGCTAATTTTACGTTGTTCCTTAATCATCTATCCATGGATAACTAGACACCCATTTTAGTTTTTCTGCATCGTATCTTAATCCTTTCTCAATCAGCGCCAATTCTCTCTCCTCTCTCATACTATGTTGTGGTTCAGGGCAGTTTCTACATAAGCACTTAGGCCATTTCGGGTTGCATTCTGTGACACTGTCCTCTAATGCGAAGAACTTGTTGAGTTTGCCACTAACATCAAAACTGGATTCTGTTAAGATATGATTTACTGGAATTTAAACTGCTATGTGGTTCGTTTTCACAGTGATATGTCCTATCTCAACCCCACAAGACTTATTACGTTGCAAGCCCCGCACACAATACCCAAAGGAGTTTTTCAATAGCTGTAATTTACCTTGGGTCTGTACCACCTCTGGCAAAAGATCACAATAATCAACACCAATTAATATATCAATGTGCCCTTTGGGTCGTCTTATGTCCTTAGGTGTGATGCCATTGAATAGATACGCAATTTCAGACATGTCAAGGCTGCTCATTTTGGTTGAAATCTCATCAATTCCTATGGCTATCATCTCCACCATATTAACGTCATCATCCTCTAAGTTAACTGCACATTCCTTGGTAGAGAAAGTTTCCTGATCATTACCGACCTTTATCATAGTCATGGTGATATCCTTTCCATGGATACCTAGTTCTCGAGCTCTTTCGTGTCTTATGAGCACAATGTCAGATCCCGAATCATATAACACCGATACAGATCTACCACTGCATCTTGCTGTGCCAATTGCCAACAAAGCTGTATCTCCCTTGCAGCCACCAACATTAAAAAACTTTCCCATTGTTGTTCTGATTCCAGACTTCATGTAGCAGAGGATGATGGTGTCTCAAGCATGTTCTTTCTCCTACTTTGATATCACATTGAATTCCCGAATTGCAGTTACGAGCTATGTGATTGCCTTCCAGGCATTTGAAGCATATTCCTCTAGACATCACTGCCTCCAGTTTGGATTCATTGTCTAATGACTTAAATCTTTCACAACTATACCTATACGTCTTGTCCCTCAATGTTATGTAGCCAGCACTTCCTACCACAGAAGCGATTTTCTTGATGGAATTTTCTCATGGTTTCAGTCAGATTCATAATGTGTCTCTCAAATTCCTTGTTCTTATTGTCTTGCATTATTTGAAGGTTCCGAATAGCCCCTACAACATCCTGCTCTTCACCAGTTTCAGACATTCCTATCATGTTAACACTTCTCATCACATTGCTTCTAACACCTGAATCCATATATTCTAGAGTTTGTTTTTCATTCAGCAAAAACTTTAATAATTCTGGGAATAGATCATCAGCATTAGATATTTTACGGGATTTCATAACCCATTCTCTTTTCTGTAAAGGAGGTAAAGTTTTTTCCACCATGCTTACGACATGTGCTGTGTTCATTTCACCCTCCTTAAGTCACACCAACACTGCTCCACTTTCTCAACCATACGGATGAATCCCTTATTATCTCCTTCATGCACTGTTTTCAGAGTCTTTAATTCACTAATTACACTGTCCACTATTTTCCTTGAATCCCCATAATGATCATTAAACATTTCATCATAATTATTTTCACATCCTGCTATGCATTTAAGAGCCTCGCCACTGAGGCATTGCTTTAGTGCAAAAGGAGCCTTTCCATAATGTTCTTCTATTATACGAACAAAATCATCTTTGAATCCTGGATAATCCCTCAATTCACCTGAAAATTTGGGAGGTTCCAAAGCCTTTACTTTAACTTTCATTTTGTTTTCATTCACATTCACTTCACACTTATCCAACTTGTGCATCTTGCTTAGACATGCCTTCACCTCACTTTCCACTGTCAAGATATAGGATTCTGCCTCACTTATCTCTGTATTATTACCTAAATGCAACATGTACT
Organism: Callinectes sapidus; assembly: GCA_020233015.1. Taxonomy (NCBI): domain Eukaryota; kingdom Metazoa; phylum Arthropoda; class Malacostraca; order Decapoda; family Portunidae; genus Callinectes; species Callinectes sapidus. The sequence goes on along the minus strand of JAHFWG010001783.1, from coordinate 10,158 downwards.
CCTCATTGAGGGCTTCTAATTGTTGAAAAGCACTGTTCACTTCCTTGTAGGTACATGTCCTTCAACATTTCTGGTGGGTCTCCTCTGTCGACACAGTTTGTGAACAAGGATACTTTACGAGTTACCTTGCCTTTTGCAATCCCTCTTTGCTTGCGTTTTTCCTCTGCTGTAGTTGACTTCCCTTCCTTGTCATCGGGCGCCATGATGTCCAGTAGAGGTTGTTGAGGAGTAAGCAAACACCTGGTGTCTCGTAGTCTGTGTATTCCCAAACAAGGCTTCGACCTGCAATCCGCCACTCATAAGTACCAGATACACCAAATGTAATTAGAAATTAACAACACAAGTGCTAAATGTCAATATATGAATGTCAATTTAAGCATAAACCAGCGCTAGGATAAAATATACAACATAATATCACTCACAACACTGGCTCCTGTGGTTTGCTTCTACCTCAGGTATAACTCAGGAATAACAATATCAGGCGTCCCCTGGTTCCACCATCCGGTCAGCATGGGGTGCACGCCCTCATAACACACAACACCTGCCACACCATACACATCATACATTATAAACATCACCTGTTCATAGTATGAACTTCCCAACAAAACATCATAACTTATTGGAACACTTCAGCAAATCACAACATATGCAAATCAAAGTAAAAACGCTGATGATAGTGTGGTACATACCCTATCCTTGGGAGACCGCTCGTGGACTGAGCGGCCCACATAACAGCTGACGTAGTGAGCTTCACTGCCCGTGACAAATGAAACACAAGAAGCGCAATGCCACACATAATCATAATATCAGCCAGTAAAATTATCACAAGGTGATACAGTACGTATATACTGTATTCCGGGCCTGGCCTGGCCTGCACCACACCAAAGACCAAAGCACACTGGCTAGCTCTCCAACAGTACGGAGAGAGAGAGAGAGAGAGAAACACGCGCTACAGAAGCTCATACTTCCATGAAATAAAGGAACGTTTTTCACATTGGGTTTTACAGCGGAGTTCACTAAAGGTTTTTACAACAAACCAAATAGATTTCATAACAGTTCAATCTGTGCTATATAATTAATTCATCACACATCGACCTTCATTGAACTCTAACGTCATTTCATAACAGTTCAATCTGTGCTATATAATTAATTCATCACACATCGACCTTCAGTGAACTCTAACGTCACTGTTGTAAAACGTAGGCGATATTTAGGAAGGAGAGGACAAAACTCTTTGCTTTGGTCTGTGTACGCTATACAGTTATTAAGGTCACACATTCTTATATTATGCTCTGGTGGACTTGGTAACACTTCTTAACACTTGTGCCTTCCTGCCTCACCGCCACCTGGCATCATCACCACCATCATCATCACCACCATCACCACATGTGTCAGCCAGCCTGCTGCTCTGCTGCTCTCCCCACACCCATTGCCGCTACAAAATATTCTCTCTCTCTCTGTCTCTCTGTCTCTCTCTCTCTCTCTCTCTCTCTCTCTCTCTCTCTCTCTCTCTCTCTCTCTCTCTCCTCGTTGTTCCACGTGAGGGCGAGAGGCAAGGACTTGTTGTTGTTGTTGTTGTTGTTGTGGGTGGGGTGCCTGGCTGGCTGGCTGGCTGGCTGGCTGGCTGATGTCCCACCCTGGTGTGTCTGTCAGTGTGTCTGTCTGTCTGGCAGGCGTACTGCTGCCGGCTGCGTGTGGAGCAGCGTCGTCTGGAGCAGGTGAGCGGCACCCTTGTGGATGGCATCACCACTCTGCTGGAAGACATCCAAGGAAACACTCCATGGCTGGCTGCCTGGCCACAGGGCGAGGAGGACACTGACCCATCAGCTCTCAGCGATCTGCTGGCAAAGGCTGCGGCTGCCAACTGCCCCGTCACTGCCGCCTTTCTGCACAGAGCAGGAGCCTGGCCTTTCTTCAGCTCAGCCTCAGGTGGCAGTAGTGCCCTGCACGCCGCGCTGGACGCCGGCCGCCAGGGCATGGCGGAGCTGCTCGTCAGGGACCTCGGGGCCTGCCCCTACGTGCCGGACAGACACGCCGGTCGCCTTCCACTGCACATCATGGCCGACGAACACAAACAGCGGATGGAACAGGTGAGGCTGATCCCCCTACCCCCCCCCCCTCTCTCTCTCTCTCTCTCTCTCTCTCTCTCTCTCTCTCTCTCTCTCTCTCTCTCTCTCTCTCTCTCTCTCTCTCTCTCTATATTATATAGATATATATATATAGATATATATATATATATATATATATATATATATATATATATATATATATATATATATATATATATATATACAATATATATATATACAATATATATACAATGTTTTTATGTAAGGGAGGAAAGCGACAAAAGAGCTCAACACAACAGCCCACTGAGATGACAGTCCCCCGAACATGGTAGAGAGAGTCAGCAAAAAGAAAGGGATCAATGTCTTAAATGTCTCAAATGTCATAGATAGAAGGAAAGACAGAAGCAGGCAGGGAGTTCCAGAGTTTGCCAGAGAAAGGTATGAATGATTGAGAGGAGTACTGACTAACTGTTGCATTAGAGAGGTGGACAGAATATGAGTGAATAAGAGTGAAAGGAAGAAGAAAGTCTTGTACAGCGAGGCCGCAGGAGGAAGTGAGGCATGCAGTTAACAAAGTCAGGATAGCAGGTGGCATGAAAACAGCGACAGAATACGTGAAGCAAGAGAGGCAACAGTGAGGCGGTGAGAAAGACAGGCTGAACACAATCTGTCAGAGGAGAGAGGAGTTGATGAGACCAAAAGATTTTGATTCCACCCTATCTATTAACACTGTGGGAGTGGAACGCTCTCTCTCTCTCTCTCTCTCTCTCTCTCTCTCTCTCTGGTGACACAGATTCTCTTTGAGGAGGAGCGGGAGAAACTGAAGGACCTGGAGGTCCGCCAGAAAGCAGATCGCGACAAGGCAGCGGCACGGACAGCGCTGGAGGTACAGAGGGTTCTTTTTGACATCCACAAGAAGGGCCATGGTGAGACTGTGTCCGCAGGTAATGGCCGCGCCTGTCTGCTGCTGGCTGCACGCAAAGGTCTGCTGCAGCTGACTCACCTGCTGCTGCACGAGGGTCACCGCCCAGTGGATGAGGTGCTGGACGACACCTGCGGCACTACCGCCCTCCACCAGGCGGCCTCACACGGTCAGGACGGCTGCGTGGCACTGCTGGTGAGCGCCGGTGCCAACACACAACAGCAGGACACCTATGGCCAGACGCCCGGACTCTTGGCCGCCATGTTTGGCCACACAAGCACTGCTGCCTTGCTGGCCCAACAATCTGTGCAGGACTCTCCTTGCCGCGCAGGCACCACCGCCAAGCAAGTGACGCGAGGATTTGAAGCGTACCTGCAGCTTTATGAAAAGTATGACCATGAGCCTCTGATGCCGTGTGACCGTCACCATCCAGACAGCGTCACAAGGAAGCTTGTGAAGCACATAGGGCTAAGAAAGCTGCAGCAGGAGGCTCAGCGGGTGTCCGTTGACTTGTCACGGGGCGAGGCCCTTGAAATACGTGACGTGGTGATGGCAGAACTGAAAGCCATTATGGATAAGGTGTCAGCCAAGGATCCCACCTACCGCGGCGACCTGAGGCTGGCGGGCAGCTCTCGGGACGGCTCCAAGTTGTACGCCCCTGACGAGTTTGACGTAAATATCGTCATTCAGCACGAAGGCGTGAGAGCAAAAGTCAGTGAGAGAAGGGAGGAGGAAGCCCTGCTGAAGGGCAGGTTAGAGATATCTGTAGACACTGACAACCCACACCTTCAGGAGAATAATTTCATGGCCAATCTGTACGAGGAAGTGCACCGCTGCCTTGCTAACCATACCCTGCAGGACAAAAGACTGAGCCTGGTGCCGCCGGGCCTGACAAGCACGCAGGTGGGCGTGGCACTCGCCCTGGCCTGGCAGGGACAAGAGTATCCTCTGCTGCTGGTCGGCTTGGACCTGGTGCCGGTGATGGAGGTGCCGTGGCCAGAACAAATCCCCAGACCCTTCCTCACTCCCGGGGACACCAACACTATACAGCTCAGTAATGCCGCGGACGGCACATGGCGCTGCAGCTTTGCCTTGACAGAGGCACAGGTGCTGGAGACGTTGAGCCCCGAGGAACGCCAGCTACAGCTGATGGGAAAGTTACTTCTTTCCTTGCTCAAGGCCGAGAGCTGGATGCCACGACTCAAGAAGAGCTTCTGCACCTGGTTTGCCACACGGGATTGGAACATTCCGGTGCCGAGCGGGTTCTGCTTCAAGAACGCATTCCTACGGTGGCTGGAGAGTAGGAGGCGTGAGGAGAGGCTACAGGAAGACGCTGCCAGATGGCTGGTGGAGGTGTTCAGACTGATGTGTGCAGACCCACAGGAATCACGAGAGCACCTCACAACTGTAAACAGCTCCGCCTACTTTGGAGGGGACTGTGAGGGCCGCAAACCTGGAGATGGGGCGCCCATCATTGTACAGTGTCTGGAGGAGGACTTGGAAGAGACGCAGTCTGGCTCAGCTGACCACCTGCACCTCAGGATGCAGATGATGCAACTCCATGCTGACGATAAGCAGTGATGCACACCACCCTCTGTAAACCTCTCCTTCACACAAGCACACACACACACACACACATACACACACACACACACAAACATACACACACACACACACACACACACACACACACACACACACTCACTCACACACACACACACATTATACTACAGACACACATTATACTACTACTACTACTACTACTACTACTACTACTACTACTACTACGGATGAGGTAAAAACATGTATCATGCAGTTGAAAAAATAAAAAATAAATAAAAATAAACAATAAATCCCCTGGTTCTGATTGTATTATCAAGGAATATATTAAATGTACTTCCTTCAGATATATTCTGCCCTCTCCACGTTTGCTACTATGTACAGTTAGTTCTTGATGACGGTGTACTGTACTATTCCCATTGGAGTGGACGATTGGGGCATATATATATAATAGTGCCGTTGTACAGTATATACATAAAAACAAAGGAGACGTCACAGATACCATGCAGTCAATAACTACAGGGGAATGCATAACTTAATTGTATGTATGGCAAAGTGGTTTGTTTACCTCCATACTGAACCAGCGTCTCAAACTTTATTCTGACGTTAAAAACATAATCAATGAAACACAGGAAGGATTTAGGCAGGAATATTCCACTCTGGACCACATAATTATATTTGCTTACGTGATGTATTATTGTTGATCTCTTTAAGTGGATTACAAAAAATATAAAAAAACTTTTGATTCTGTGTGGAGAGAAGGGCTGTGGAATAAACTTGTTAGGGATAATGTTAATGGTAAATTGTAAAATGTTATTCATAGTACGTATGATAATATTAAGTCCTGTGTAATGGTTAATGAACAGGTCTGTCTGTCTGTCTGTCTGTCTGTGTGGCACTTTTACATGTAATATGGGAGTGAGACAGGGAGAAAACTTGTGAGTCACCATTGCTTTTTTGCTTTCCATGTTAAGGATTTACAATAAAAAAAATTATTGAACTTAATTGCAATTACCTAGAATTTGATGACTTGATGATTACTGAAGTGATTTGTGTTAATGTATGCAGATGATGACATAATTGTAATTAGTATATACCTAGATTTTGATGACTGTTTTCTTAATGGTTACTGAAGTGATTTGTGTTAATGCATGCAGATGATGACATAATTGTAATTAGTATATACCTAGATTTTGATGACTGTTTTCTTAATGGTTACTGAAGTGATTTGTGTTAATGTATGCAGATGATGATAATTATAATTAGTACCTAGATTTTGATGACTGTTTTCTTGATGATTACTGAAGTGATTCGTGTTAATGTATGCAGATGATGATAATTATAATTACCTATGTTTCCATTACTGTTTTCCCGATGATTACTGAAGTGATTCGTGTTAATGTATGCAGATGATGATAATTATAATTACCTATGTTTCCATTACTGTTTTCTTGATGGTTACTGAAGTGATTTGTGTTAATGTATGCAGATGACACAGTGTTACTATGTGACAGCGAAGCAAACAAACATGAACCAGGCAGTAACAGAGCTTTATACTTATTGTTCTGAGTAATAAAAGTTAAAGGTTAACTGTGACAACAACACTAAAATAATAGTGTTTAGCAGAGGACAAGACTTAGTGCAAACAAACAATTATAATTTCCAATGAGGTGTTGAGAACCATCTACCACAAATAAGTTTTAAGGCTTATTATGCACCTGACAGGAGGTTGTGTGTGCATGCAACACTCACACACTATTTGAAGAGGACTTTGGATAAGAGGGGAAAGTCACCTCATTGTTGTTCACAACCACAAAGTCACTTGGTAAACCAGCATCAAGGGACACCTTCCGCCGCTGCACGAGGGACATTATCAAAGATGCTGGCATTAATCTATTCATATTTTCACCTCACTCTACTGGATCAGCCTCTTCCAGCAAGGCAGCGATCTATCTACCACTGTCAACCATTGTGAGAACAATAGGAGGGGCTAGAATATCTACGTTCAGTAATCAGCATCAGCCTGGTAAAGAGTTGTTGATATAGACAGTGCATGGTGTGGTTCTATATGTTAAGATAATATAGCGTTTTTATATTACTGTACATGTTACATTGTCAAGAAATGGGAACTAAATGTTTAATTGGTCTGTGTTTATTGTTTTAGTTGTTGATATAGACAGTGGTGTGGTTCTATATGTTATGACAAATTAGGGTTTCTATATTACTGTACATGTTACATTGTCAAGAAATGGGAATTAAATGTTTAATTGGGCTGTGTTTATTGTTTTCCTCTGTAGCATTGTGTACACGGAGCAGTTTTGAGCAACCATTCTGAAGCTCTCATTGGGTGACTTAGTATGCTGTCAAACGAGGGAAGTGAAATGATAACATTAAGCAAATCCTTACCAAGTCTGAAGGTTGATCTCAATTCCACGAGCATTGGAGTGCGTCACTTAGACACTGAATGCCCACCCATGCCCAACTCTTAAGCCTTGAATACACCCACACAGGCCATCAACTTTTGGTCTGGTTCGCTCAAAGCTACACTCTAAACCTGAAGACTGAGCGGGGAGGCGCCACGCCACGGAGCATCTCATTTCATGCCTACTGCAGTGACGCAGCCAAACGCTGTCTACTGCTGGCTAAGTATTCGCTTCATCTCATCATTTTAAAACACTCTCAACACTTCGTCTATAAACCACCAACGATGGAAACTTTTGAAAATATATTTACTTGCTTTCTTCATCTCTCTCTCTCTCTCTCTCTCTCTCTCTCTCTCTCTCTCTCTCTCTCTCTCTCTCTCTCTCTCTCTCTCTCTCTCTCTCTCTCTCTCTCTCTCTCTCTCTGTACCGGAGTGCAATAGCTGATTTTTGGTGTGGTTTCCTTTTTCTTGACATGGCATGACGTGTTGAAGTAATAGAGCCAGCCACTCCTGCCGCGCTGCTCAGGCCCTCCTTCCCTTCCACACAACTTCACACGTTCCTGCCTCCACACACACACACACACACACACACACACACACACACACACACACAAGGTAAGGCAAAGCGAGGCAGGCGAGGGCGTGGCGTGTCAGGTGGTGCAGTGTTTACATCCTCGCGGCAAACCAAACCCTCCACGCGGTGATGATGACTCGTAGTAGCATTGAGCGGTGAATTAGCGCTGCATTTGGCTCAGGACGCACCGGGGAATGGTGGCCTTAATTAATTAACGCACCGGGGAACTCCCACACCACTTGACCTGCGGACACGTCTTTCACTGTGAACGCAGGCGACTGGGGGTGGTCTGGAGCCGTGGGGAGGAGCTCTGGGGAGACGAGGGAGGTGGTGAGGTGGTGGTGGTGGTGGTGAGGACTGGTGGTGGTGGAGTGGTAGGGAGAAGCAGGAAGAGGAGCGGGGGTGGGGGTGGGGGGGGTGAACCGTGAAAGGGAGAAGCGCGGGGTGGAGTGGCAGATTGGGTTTGGTGTGGCGTTCAGGTGTTTTTTGTTGTGTTACAGCGGTGGGTGACTGGCTGGCTGGCTGGCTGGCTGGCTGGCTGGCTCAGTGCCTGGCTAGCTGGCTGGCTGGCTGGCTGGCTGGCTCAGTGGCTGGCTGGCTCAGTGCCTGGCTGGCTGGCTGGCTGGCTGGCTCAGTGCCTGGCTGGCTGGCTGGCTGGCTGGCTGGCTGGCTGGCTGGCTGGCTCAGTGCCTGGCTGGGTATCTTGAACAGCAGCAACATCAATAACAATAAAAAAGCAGCAGCAGCAGCAGCAGCAACAACATGAACAACAACAACAACAACAACAACAATAATAATAATAACAACCCAAATAAACTGGCGTGCCAAAAGGAAGGAAGAAAAATTCCTACTCTTTCTTTATCCTTCCTTCTCGATAAGGTTTGATGGTTGTAATGATAAATAAGATAAGAAAGAAAAGGGAAAGTCACTCACTGCCATCCATCACTGGGAGTCTCCTCCAGAAAGTAATGACAAACTGACATGCTATAACAAACCTAAGGAGGAGATCGAAGCAAACGTAAAATAAATAAATGAATAAATAGGTAAATAAATAAATAAATAGAAATAAGCAAGAAATGACATATTGAGAAAAAATCCAAGCAACAAAATTGACATGCTTGAAAAAAAAAAGGTAAAAAAGGATGAAAAAATGTGTTGAAAAGTTTCTGATTTGAAAAAAAGAAGAAAAGGTAAAATGTGAGATCAATGACAGACTGATGGGAAAAGAAAAGAAAAGAAGAAGAAGAAGAAGAAGAAACGGAGCGAGAATGACAAGCTAAGAAAGAAAATAAATATCAGTAAAATGTCAAATGAAAATAAATAGATAAATAAATAAGATGAAATTGACGTGGTTAAAAAAAAAAGTCAATAAAACAATACGTTTAATAAAAAGAATATTGAATGTTAGACACGAAAAAGGATAGAGAAGAAAGCATTCCAGAATTATACTTTCAATATACGTACAATTCTAATATCCAACTAACAAAAAAAAAAGAAAATAAAACAGAATTTAGAAAATACAAAATGATAAAGAAAACTACAAAAAGAGAACGAATAGAACACAAACTGACACATTAAGAAAGAAAATATGAAAATAACACCATTAATAAACGAAAAAAAATATAATATATACATACATACATACATGTACACGAATTTCATAAAAAAATATCATTCACATCAAACAGAGAAAGAAGAAAAGAAAAGAAAAAAAGAGAGAAAGAAAAGGAAATGGAGAAAGAAGGAAAATAACATGAAATGAGAGTAGACCAAAGCCAATGAAGTGACAGACAGACACCAACAACCACTCACTCCACCAACAACACACCACACCACACCAGGAATAATTATTATGCACCGCCCTTTGCTTCCTCCCCCATCATTTATGTGATGTGGTTTCAGCCCTACAGACCGCAAGATTGGTCTGTGAGCTCTGAGCTGACCTCGCTCTGTAGGGAAAGGCTGGCTGGCTGGCTGCCTGACCAGCAGGCGACCGCGACACTGAATTACACACACACACACACACACACGGAATGACAGTAATGTTGGCGCCCTCCCCCCCCCTGTTGCCGCGCCACCACCACGCCTCCTCCTCGCCAAGCGTCACCGCCTGTTACCTCCTCAATGACCGCAAGCCTTGTCGGGGAGAGAGAGAGAGAGAGAGAGAGAGAGAGAGAGAGAGAGAGAGAGAGAGAGAGAGAGAGAGAGAGAGAGAGAGAGAGAGAGAGAGAGAGAGAGCAATGAGTAAGATAAGAGAATACGTGTGTGTGTGTGTGTGTGTGTGTGTGTGTGTGTGTGTGTGTGTGTGTGTGTGTGTGTGTGCGTGTATTAGGCGACTCGCTCAAGAGGTATAGTATGTCGAGGCTTGTTGTACCTACTGTGGAAATGTTTCCAGACAGATGACCTCCTATGTACATTATGGCGCCTCGTGTGTAGGAGCAGCCTTCACAGTGCCGCCCGCCTGTTGCTTGTTACGGCGCAGACAAGGCGCTGGTTGGGTCTTGGGTACATTATCTACTTCCCTTTCTCCTTTACTCATTGGACTACTTTCTATTTACTATTTACTCGCATTTTGCCTACTTTCCTTCCTTATTTTCCGTTTCTCGTACTT
>JAHFWG010001622.1:7772-19457 GCA_020233015.1 Callinectes sapidus | reverse complement strand
TGAAGGCACAAGTGTTAAGAAGTGTTACCAAGTCCACCAGAGCATAATATAAGAATGTGTGACCTTAATAATTGTGTAGCGTGCACAGACCAAAGCAAAGAGTTTTCTCCTATCCTTCCTAAATATCGCCTACGTTTTACAACAGTGACGTTAGAGTTCACTGAAGGTCGATGTGTGATGAATTAATTATATAGCACAGATTGAACTGTTATGAAATGACGTTAGAGTTCACTGAAGGTCGATGTGTGATGAATTAATTATGTAGCACAGATTGAACTGTTATGAAATCTATTTGGTTTGTTGTAAAAACCTTTAGTGAACTCCGCTGTAAAACCCAATATGAAAAACGTTCCTTTATTTCATGGAAGTATGTGCTTCTGTAGCGCGTGTTTCTCTCTCTCTCTCTCTCTCTCTCTCTCTCTCTCTCTCTCTCTCTCTCTCTCTCTCTCTCTCTCTCTCTCTCTCTCTCTCTCTCTCTCTCTCTCTCTCTCTCTCTCTCTCTCTCTCCGTACTGTTAGAGAGCTAGCCAGTGTGCTTTGGTCTTTGGTGTGGTGCAGGCCAGGCCAGGCCCGGAATACAGTATATACGTACTGTATCACCTTGTGATAATTTTACTGGCTGATAATTATTATGATTATATGTGGCATTGCGCTTCTTGTGTTTCATTTGTCACGGGCAGTGAAGCTCACTACGTCAGCTGTTATGTGGGCCGCTCAGTCCACGAGCGGTCTCCCAAGGATAGGGTATGTACAACACGATCATCAGCGTTTTTACTTTGATTTGCATATGTTGTGATTTGCTGAAGTGTTCCAATAAGTTATGATGTTTTGTTGGGAAGTTCATACTATGAACAGGGGATGTTTATAATGTATATGATGTGTATGGTGTGGCAGGTGTTGTGTGTTATGAGGGCGTGCACCCCATGCTGACCGGATGGTGGAACCAGGGGACGCCTGATATTGTTATTCCTGAGTTATACCTGAGGTAGAAGCAAACCAGAGGAGCCAGTGTTGTGAGTGATATCCTGTTTGGTTCTATTATAGTTTATGCCATTAAAAACTAGGTGGTTTTGACCCCCTTGAGGTAGTTGTACTCACTATTTAACGTATTTTCAGTCAATACACTACTTGTCGGAAATGAATAATAACAATGCACTACACCCGGGAATGCGCTGCGCTCTTGCTATTTCCCAAGTTCAGTTAGATGCTCGCGTCTCGCAGGTAAACATGAAACTGACTAATATACAGACGTTCAATTGTTTATAGAGCTGGGGTTTGTGGGTAACTGCTGGACATAAGTCTTATAGTATCTATATTTCATCTATCCAATCACCTCTAAACACCATGAACTGGGCCAATAGGAACTTTGTATAAGTAACTGTTGGCGGGGCACAGCGGGGGCTGGAGGGGTGGACACACATTTTCCGGTCAGTTCTGCCATGGCTACGATCAACGTTACCTGCACGGGCTGCCACTTTGATTGCTGGGAATTTATTGTTAAATTTCACTCCAAAGACGACTTGTGCTACGAGTTCCTGAGGGAACACGGTGTTTTACCAGTTGGTGTTGAGTGTCCCGAATGCCACACGCCGTGTAAACTACGATCTGACAGGCGTGTGTGGTACTGCGGCCGGTATAGAAAGTTGCTGAAAAAGAAGCGGTTAGGTTAGGTTAGATTTAGGGAAATTTCCCTAGATTTTCAAAGTCCATATATCACTCAAATATGCTTCCCCCCCCAAAACCCCCGATTCCCCACAGGCCCCCAACCTTGCTTGAGGGGTTGGGGGGGTGTGGGTAGAGATAGGGGGTATTGTATTAAACTATAAATTTACTTTATGTTTTATATTTTATCCTAGCGCTGGTTTATGCTTAAATTGACATTCATATATTGACATTTAGCACTTGTGTTGTTAATTTCTAATTACATTTGGTGTATCTGGTACTTATGAGTTGCGGATTGCAGGTCGAACGAAGCCTTGTTTGGGAATACACAGACTACGAGACACCAGGTGTTTGCTTACTCCTCAACACACTTCGACAACAACCTCTACTGGACATCATGACGCCCGATGACAAGGAAGGGAAGTCAACCACAGCAGAGGAAAAACGCAAGCAAAGAGGGATTGGGTATAATTGCAGTTTCAACCAATATCCCCCACGTCATAATTTACCATCTGAACGTCTATATTGCACTGTTAGGAGCATTTCTATACCCAAGTTATCTGGCGGTCGATAGTAATAACGCCGTTATAGGTCCGTAAATATGGTGCGGTCGAAAATTTTCTAAGTCCGGAGAGACGCTTCCCTCTCCGTGGATAAACATAACACTGCGTGTGTTCGTGTGTGTGTTATCAATGCTGCGCATGCGTGTGACGTCACTCACGGGTTATGATGTCTCGTAGGTTGATGACGTTTCGTGACGTTTCGTGACGGAAGCATACACGTGAGGTTATCCACTGCCAATCAACAAAATACACCTGTTCACCTGCCAATCACAGATGGGCACGTTTTTGGACACGAGGATGGGGCGAGTCCACTGTGGTGGAGGCCGTCACTTACACCATGGCTACCGTACAAGACACCTGTTCAGGCTGTAGTTTAAGCTACTTTCGGTGTATTTCAAAGTACTTTGAACAGTCCAGTGCTGCAAACGAATTTCTTCGTGACCACGGGGTTTTGCCGAAGTCAGCGCAGTGCCCCAACTGCAACTCACCTTGCAAACTCCGGGAGGACAGACACCAGTGGTACTGTGGGCGATACCGTGCTCTCGGCAAAAAGAAGAGGAAGCAGTGCCACTTTACGGTTAGTTGGGTTAGGGTAGAATAGTTACTCAATTTACTCCAACTTATATGGATGTGAGGGTAGAATTGGGGGGCGTTCCAGGTTAGGTTAGGTTAGGTTAGGTTTTAGGTTTTTGGACTCATTTTTTGGCCTTTCACTGGGGGGAGTTGGTTAGGTTTGCGTAGGGATATTTCCTTAAATCCAGGGAAATTTCCCTACATTTAGGGAAATTTCCCTAGATTTAGGGAATTTCCCTAAATTTTCAAAGTCCATATAACACTCAAATATGCTTCCCCCCCCAAAACCCCCGATTCCCCACAGTCCCCCAACCTTGCTTGAGGGGTTAGGGGGGTGTTGATAGAGATTGGGGATATTGGTTGAAACTGCAATTTTACCAGGGATTGCAAAAGGCAAGGTAACTCGTAAATGATCCTTGTTCACAAACTGTGTCGACAGAGGAGACCCACCAGAAATGTTGAAGGACATGTACAAGGAAGTGAACAGTGCTTTTCAACAATTAGAAGCCCTCAATGAGGAGTATATGTTGCATTTAGGTAATGATACAGAGATAAGTGAGGCAGAATTCTATATCTTGACAGTGGAAAGTGAGGTGAAGGCATGTCTAAGCAAGGTGCACAAGTTGGATAAGTGTGAAGTGAATGTGAATGAAAACAAAATGAAAGTTAAAGTAAAGGCTTTGGAACCTCCCAAATTTTCAGGTGAATTGAGGGATTATCCGGGATTCAAAGATGATTTTGTTCGTATAATAGAAGAACATTATGGAAAGGATCCTTTTGCACTAAAGCAATGCCTCAGTGGCGAGGCTCTTAAATGCATAGCAGGATGTGAAAATAATTATGATGAAATGTTTAAGAGGCTTAATGATCATTATGGGGATTCAAGGAAAATAGTGGACAGTGTAATTAGTGAATTAAAGACTCTGAAAACCGTGCATGAAGGAGATAATAAGGGATTCATCCGTATGGTTGAGAAAGTGGAGCAGTGTTGGTGTGACTTAAGGAGGGTGAAATGAACACAGCGCATGTCGTAAGCATGGTGGAAAAAACTTTACCTCCTTTACAGAAAAGAGAATGGGTTATGAAATCCCGTAAAATATCTAATGCTGATGATCTATTCCCAGAATTATTAAAGTTTTTGCTGAATGAAAAACAAACTCTAGAATATATGGATTCAGGTGTTAGAAGCAATGTGATGAGAAGTGTTAACATGATAGGAATGTCTGAAACTGGTGAAGAGCAGGATGTTGTAGGGGCTATTCGGAACCTTCAAATAATGCAAGACAATAAGAACAAGGAATTTGAGAGACACATTATGAATCTGACTGAAACCATGAGAAAATTCCATCAAGAAAATCGCTCTTGTGGTAGGAAGTGCTGGCTACATAACATTGAGGGACAAGACATATATAGTTGTGAAAGATTTAAGTCATTAGACAATGAATCCAAACTGGAGGCAGTGATGTCTAGAGGAATATGCTTCAAATGCCTGGAAGGCAATCACATAGCTCGTAACTGCAATTCGGGAATTCAATGTGATATCAAAGTAGGAGAAAGAACATGCTTGAGACACCATCATCCTCTGCTACATGAAGTCTGGAATCAGAACAACAATGGGAAAGTTTTTTAATGTTGGTGGCTGCAAGGGAGATACAGCTTTGTTGGCAATTGGCACAGCAAGATGCAGTGGTAGATCTGTAGCGGTGTTATATGATTCGGGATCTGACATTGTGCTCATAAGACACGAAAGAGCTCGAGAACTAGGTATCCATGGAAAGGATATCACCATGACTATGATAAAGGTTGGTAATGATCAGGAAACTTTCTCTACCAAGGAATGTGCAGTTAACTTAGAGGATGATGACGGTAATATGGTGGAGATAATAGCCATAGGAATTGATGAGATTTCAACCAAAATGAGCAGCCTTGACATGTCTGAAATTGCGTATCTATTCAATGGCATCACACCTAAGGACATAAGACGACCCAAAGGGCACATTGATATATTAATTGGTGTTGATTATTATGATCTTTTGCCAGAGGTGGTACAGACCCAAGGTAAATTACAGCTATTGAAAAACTCCTTTGGGTATTGTGTGCGGGGCTTGCAACGTAATAAGTCTTGTGGGGTTGAGATAGGACATATCACTGTGAAAACGAACCACATAGCAGTTGAAATTCCAGTAAATCATATCTTAACAGAATCCAGTTTTGATGTTGGTGGTAAACTCAACAAGTTCTTCGCATTAGAGGACAGTGTCACAGAATGCAACCCGAAATGGCCTAAGTGCTTATGTAGAAACTGCCCTGAACCACAACATAGTATGAGAGAGGAGAGAGAATTGGCGCTTATTGAGAAAGGATTAAGATACGATGCAGAAAAACTAAAATGGGTGTCTAGTTATCCATGGATAGATGATTAAGGAACAACGTAAAATTAGCAATTGCCAGAATGAAGTCTCTTGAAATCAGACTTGAGAAATTGGGCCCAGAATACATGCAAAAATACCAGAATGAAATAGACAACATGAAAGAAAGGAACGTCGCCAGAAAAATTAGTGTGGAAGAAATGCAATCCTATGCGGATCCTGTCCATTACATACCCCACCATGAAGTACTTAAACCAAGTTCATCATCAACACCACTGCGTATAGTTTTCAATGCTTCAGCCAAATACATGGGACAATGTATTAATGATTGGTGGGCTAAAGGCCCTGATGTTATCAACAACCTGTGTGGAATCTTATTCAGATTCAGACAAGACCACGTAGCGTCTGTGGGAGACGTTACAAAAATGTATCATGCGGTTAAGTTGGAAGACTTCGAACAACACACTCACCGATTTGTATGGCGTGACATGGATACTATGAGGGAACCAGATCACTTTGCCCTGACATCGACCACATTTGGAGATAGATGCAGCGCAGCCATTGCTACCCTAGCTATGAGAAAGACTGCGGAAATGCAGAAGAGCAAATTTCCCAGAGTTGATGAAATAATATCCAGGAATTCTTATGTTGATGATATACTCTTCTCGAGTAACTGAGGATGATGCTATACAGGATATGAATAACACTGAGAAAGTTTTAAAACAGGGAGGCTTTCACATCAAGCACTGGATCGTTAGTGGTAACATTAATCATAAGGATATAAACATCGTGAAACTGGATGAAGAAAAGGTGCTTGGACTCAAATGGAACCCTCAGCTGGATGAATTTTCCTACAAAATCAAAATAAACTTTTCCCGGAAAGTGAGAAAAGTAAGAAGTGAGCCTGACATGAACAGAGAAGAGTGCAGACTCAACTTTCCTTCAACACTTACTCGCAGAATGGTACTGAGCCAAATATCTTCAATATACGATCCACTCGGCCTAATCCTACCAATAACCTTGAAAGCAAAATTAATGATGAGATCAATGATTTGTGGAGAAACAACAGCAGATAAATGTGAGGACAGGAAGTCGATTGGGTGGGATGATCATCTTCCCCAGGAAACTATTGAGCAATGGAAATCATTCTTCCATGATTTGTTTGATGTTGAACAGTTGAGATTTCAGAGATGCATGAAGCCTCATGATACAGTGGGAAAACCCACTCTTGTTGTTTTCTCTGACGGCAGTTCTATTGCGTATGGCACCTGCGCATATGTGAGATGGGAACTGGCAGGAAATAAATATGTCGTCCGTTTGATCGCAGCAAAGAATAGAATAGCACCTACTCATCAGATCACTATTCCTCGACTGGAATTGTGCGGTGCAGTTCTAGCTGTACGATTGCGAGAAACTATTGTAAGGGAAATTGACTGGGAGTTCGACACTGTATTCCACATTGTTGACTCAGCAATCGTGCAATCTCAAATCCAGAAGGAGACCTATGGTTTCAAAACATTCGTGGCAACCAGACTGTCCGAAATCCAGAATAAGTCAAAGACCTCTGAATGGTGGTGGATTGATACAAATCATAACCCTGCCGATATGACAACAAGACCCTGTAATGCAAACAGGCTAGGAGAGAATTCCATGTGGCCAAAGGGACCTGACTTCATGTATCTTCCAGCATCTCAATGGCCAATCAGGAAAGTCAACAAATCCACACTCCCAGACAGGATAGGTTTCACGATGATGTACGAGTCAACAAAGGAAGAAGGCCTACAGGTGATCAACAAGGGACAATACAATAACTACACAAAATTACTAAGAATAACATGTCGAGTTATACGTGCGAAGAAAATGAAGTCTCTGAGAGGCATCGGAGTGGAGCCAAATGCAGAGGACTTGGCTGAAGCTGAAACATTATGGATCTTGGAATGTCAGAAACACATGACTGATTGCAAGATCAAATTTAGGAGGAGACTAGGTCCCACAATGAAAGATGGCATTATAATGGTTGGACAAAGAATAGCTAATTGGTTAAAAACTAACTGGAATCAGGAAACATTTGTATTGCTACTTACTAATCATGAATTCACAAGATTGTATATCATTCACCTCCATATGATCGTGATCATGGTAGAGTGGAGTCCACTTTATCTAAACTACAAGAAAAATTCTGGGTACCAAAGGCACGCAAGATAATAAAATCTGTGAAATCTAAATGTGTCATTTGCAGAAGGATGGAAGGCAGAACTGAAGACCAACGTATGGGACAAGTAATGGAAGAGAGATTGAAGCCAACTCCTGCGTTCTACCATACTGCATTAGATTTATTTGGTCCATTTACCATCCGAGATGCAGTGAAACGTAGAACACATGGAAAGGCTTTTGGAGTTATCTTTACATGCCTTACCACTAGGGCGGTACACTTAGATGTTGCTGAAGGATACAGCACTTCTGATTTTCTGGCGTCTGTACGGATTTTCATAAGCATCAGAGGTTTCCCTCATTCCATTCATTCAGACAATGGAACCCAGTTAGTGGCAGCAAGTAAAGCAATGAAGGAGATGACCAAAGAATGGCATATGGAAGAAATATCAAGATTTGGTACAGTAGAGGGAATGAGGTGGATTTTTAACAAAGCAGCTGATGCACCGTGGTACAACAGTTCTTGTGAGTCTCTGATTAGACTTGTAAAGAAAGCACTCACTCGTTTAATTGGAGAGTCTGTTCTGACGTTTGGAGAACTGCAGACTGCACTATATGAGGTCGCCAACTTAATCAATGAAAGACCCATAGGCATCAAGCCAGGTAATTGCATTGAACTTGGAACTTACCTTTGTCCAAATGAGTTACTTCTTGGCAGGGCTAGTGTTAGAGTCCCAAATGGAAAGTTCAGTATCAGAGATGACCCTAAACATAGGCTTAAATTTATCACAGAGTTAGTAAATGGATTTTGGAGGAAGTGGCAAAGGGATTACTTTCCTATCTTACTAGTACAATCAAAGTGGCACTGCTTAAAGCGGAATATTCAGGTAGGAGACATAGTGTTAGTTCAAGATCCCAATACAATCAGAGGTGTATGGAAAATGGCCCAAGTGATGGAGACCATGACTGGACGCGACAACATTGTGAGAACTGTGAAACTAAGATATAAAACATTAAAAACAGGCAAGAACTATGTACAGTGGGATGCAAAACAAGTTCATGTTTCGATCAGTGCACAGACTTGTAGTACTATTGCCGATAGAGGAGCAACATTAGATCTGTTAAACATATATATTTGTGTAGAGTATGAGATGTCTGTGTAATCCAGTTTGTTTTAGCAACTAGATATGTTATATTTTTCTGGACACGATATATCTTTTTTGTCTTATCTCCTTTTGATAAGTTATTACCTTTGTAATCCTTTGTAATATTTGGTACTTTTTTTGTGGGGGGGCAGTGTATCACCTTGTGATAATTTTACTGGCTGATATTATGATTATATGTGGCATTGCGCTTCTTGTGTTTCATTTGTCACGGGCAGTGAAGCTCACTACGTCAGCTGTTATGTGGGCCGCTCAGTCCACGAGCGGTCTCCCAAGGATAGGGTATGTACAACACTATCATCAGCGTTTTTACTTTGATTTGCATATGTTGTGATTTGCTGAAGTGTTCCAATAAGTTATGATGTTTTGTTGGGAAGTTCATACTATGAACAGGTGATGTTTATAATGTATATGATGTGTATGGTGTGGCAGGTGTTGTGTGTTATGAGGGCGTGCACCCCATGCTGACCGGATGGTGGAACCAGGGGACGCCTGATATTGTTATTCCTGAGTTATACCTGAGGTAGAAGCAAACCAGAGGAGCCAGTGTTGTGAGTGATATTATGTTTTATATTTTATCCTAGCGCTGGTTTATGCTTAAATTGACATTCATATATTGACATTTAGCACTTGTGTTGTTCATTTCTAATTACATTTGGTGTATCTGGTACTTATGAGTTGCGGATTGCAGGTCGAAGCCTTGTTTGGGAATACACAGACTACGAGACACCAGGTGTTTGCTTACTCCTCAACACACGTACGTACTTCTTCACGCACCGCTAACACTACGTAACACCTCAAGCTGAGGCTGCTCCAACACAAACGTTCATCTCTGACAACTAACAGACCTACAACTCAGCCAAGCCTTTCAAACACTCTCCACACTGCAGAGGAGCCGCCACTGAGACGCGGGTCCAGTGCTCACCAGTACAGTCGGTGTGTGGCAGTGTTGTATGGACACAGACAGACAGACAGACAGACTCACACACAGGCAAGGCAAGGCAAGGGCAGGTTAGTATACTACTCACCGTGGTTAGGGTGGCCAGCACCTGGTGGGTCACATTGGCGCTGTACCAAGCGTCCCGCAACAGTGTAGCAGATAGGGAGGCGCCGCTCGCCAGCAGCAGGCTGACGGTTCGTGGACGGTCGTTAGTGACAGCCAGTCTGAGGGCAGAGCGGCCCCCAGGGGGCTCTATGGGGGCGCCCCTACACAGGAGGCTGGACACCTCCTGCACGTTGTCCCCTTGAGTGACTGTTGCCAGCAGCTCCTCGTGCAGCTGGCCGGGGGACGCGGCGCCGCCCTGCCGCAGAGAGAGAGAAGGGAAGCCATGCATGGTGCTGATGGTATTGCAGGGACAGACATACTGCATGTATATCACTGTATGTGATATACAGTATGACACACAGTAGGTAGTGCAGTGTTGTAGTGCTGCCCAGTGCAGTATTCACAAAGTATCACTTAGTGCCAACACAAGTCTTTACTGGTGGCTGTGTGTGTGTGTGTGTGTGTGTGTGTGTGTGTGATGAGGTACTACATTGTGGTGATGGCAGTGGTGCAAACGCGTCCCTTTTAAATTGACCACAAAGGACTGTTATCTCCATCTTGTCGTGGAACATTAATGGTGTCGGAACAAAATTGAGAAAAACCTTCAGACATTTATTTATTTATTTTTTTAATGCGACAAGTGTGTTGTATTTTTGTTGACGTGAGAGGGGCAGGCGTTCCACCCCTGAGGCCCCAAGACAGTAGAGGATCGCCCGCCAGTGTCTGTGTGAGTGAGTGAGTGGTACGTGTTGATTGATTGTCTTGGTGGCGTCGTGTTGTGTAATGTGTGTGGCCTGGGACTTCACTGTGTGTAGGCAGGGAGGTGGAGGTGGTTGGTGCATGTACGTACTGTGCCACTCAGAAAACTGTCTGTTTGTCACTCTAAACACATGGAGGGGAACATCTAATGTAACTCTTTGTATCTGCTTTGAGCCATTTGAGTTGTGTTATGAAGGGAGTGGCGTGGTCAGACAGACCTTCACGCTCCGCCACCACAAATCTCGGCAGGTAAATAATTGTGTAGTTGGTGCACTGGGTGTAGCAGTGCGCTGGTGTTGGTCGTGTCATATATCAGTACATTAGTACACTTGTATTGTGAGGCAATACTACGTAGTTCACTGCACTGTGCTGACAGCGATCGACTCTGCCTGCACTGTCCACCAAGAGTGTCACTTTCAAATTGATCTTTTACTTTATTCCCTAACAGAAGATGGCCCATGACTTTCTTATACTATATTGTATTAATGTGCACATCAAAGTAACTTCATGTGACGATCCATTAAGATAGATACCACTTCAGGTTTTTGACATGTGCACACACTGGGGAGAGATGGGGGGGGGGCGGTGATGGAAGTGGTGTCCAATGCAATATTATTCTATCTGTCTGATGAGAGGGACGTCTGGGGCCAATCAATATACATTGTGTTCTGTTTGTGTTTAACATTAAGCCGTCAGTATTATTAGAGTAGGTCTTTGTTAATGAAAGAGTGGCCTCAGCTCTATAGAGAAGACCTTGGAGGGCGTCAGCAGAGCCGGTGTGTGTCGTGTGCGTATTGTATAATGTCACACTCAGTAATCGCTTCCTTGTGATCGTTAACATAATATTATATTGTGAAGAGAATTAAACCTAATATTAATCCCTGTGGAACGCCAGAATTAACAAGTAATATTTTTGATTTTGTGTTGTTTATTTTCGTTATTTGGTTTCTATGTTTCAAGTAATGGTTGAACCAGAAATTGTGGAGCTGCAGCACTCTTGCGGGTTGTTGCATTGATTAGGGTGTTATGATGTACGCTGTCAAAAAAAGCCTTGGAGAGATCTACAGTACATAGGAGCGTTACAAGTGAAAGCTTCTTGTCGTCCATGTTAGAGTGGTGAGGACAGTTTCTGAAGACACCTTTCATCTAAAACTGTGTTGACTTTTTTCTTAGAATGCATTCACTGTGGAGGAAGGTGGTGAGGTAGTGAGGTAGTGAGTGAGGTGTTGCGCGACAAGTTTTTGCAGTACTTGAGGGAGGAGAGGCAACAGTGATATGGGACGAAAGTTGTTGACATCATTACGGCCACTGCTGCTTTGAAAGACACCATGCAGTGACCGTAGTGTTTCCAAACAGAAGGGAATTTTACTGTCACAACTGAAGTATTTACACATTGTTGTT
>JAHFWG010000425.1:97164-107509 GCA_020233015.1 Callinectes sapidus | reverse complement strand
TGACCCACCAGCTCTCAGAGATCTGCTGGCAAAGGCTGCGGCTGCCAACTGCCCCGTCACTGCCGCCTTTCTGCACAGAGCAGGAGCCTGGCCTTTCTTCAGCTCAGCCTCAGGTGGCAGTAGTGCCCTGCACGCCGCGCTGGACGCCGGCCACCAGGGCATGGCGGAGCTGCGCGTCAGGGACCTCGGGGCCTGCCCCTACGTGCCGGACAGACACGCCGGTCGCCTTCCACTGCACATCATGGCCGACGAACACAGACAGCGGATGGAACAGGTGAGGCTGATCCCCCTACCCCCCCCCCCCCTCTCTCTCTCTCTCTCTATATATATATATATATCTATATATATATCTATATATATCTATATATATATCTATATATATATATATATATATATATATATATATATATATATATATATACAATATATATACAATATATATATATACAATGTTTTTATGTAAGGGAGGAAAGCGACAAAAGAGCTCAACAAAACAGCCCACTGAGATGACAGTCCCCCGAACATGGTGGAGAGAGTCAGCAAAAAGAAAGGGATCAATGTCTTAAATGTCTCAAATGTCATAGATAGAAGGAAAGACAGAAGCAGGCAGGGAGTTCCAGAGTTTACCAGAGAAAGGTATGAATGATTGAGAGTACTGACTAACTCTTGCATTAGCGAGGTGGACAGAATATGAGTGAATAAGAGTGAAAGGAAGAAGAAAGTCTTGTACAGCGAGGCCGCAGGAGGAAGTGAGGCATGCAGTTAGGAAAGTCAGGATAGAAGTTGGCATGAAAATAGCGACAGAATACGTAAAGCAAGAGAGGCAACAGTGAGGCGGTGAGAAAGACAGGCTGAACACAATCTGTCAGAGGAGAGGAGTTGATGAGACGAAATGATTTTGATTGCACCCTATCTATTAACACTGTGGGAGTGGAACGCTCTCACTCTCTCTCTCTCTCTCTCTCTCTCTCTCTCTCTCTCTCTCTCTCTCTCTCTTCTCTCTCTCTCTCTCTCTCTCTCTCTCTCTCTCTCTCTCTCTCTCTGGTGACACAGATTCTCTTTGAGGAGGAGCGGGAGAAACTGAAGGACCTGGAGGTCCGCCAGAAAGCAGATCGCGACAAGGCAGCGGCACGGCCAGCGCTGGAGGTACAGAGGGTTCTTTTTGACATCCACAAGAAGGGCCATGGTGAGACTGTGTCCGCAGGTGATGGCCGCGCCTGTCTGCTGCTGGCTGCACGCAAAGGTCTGCTGCAGCTGACTCACCTGCTGCTGCACGAGGGTCACCGCCCAGTGGATGAGGTGCTGGACGACACCTGCGGCACTACCGCCCTCCACCCGGCGGCCTCACACGGTCAGGACGGCTGCGTGGCACTGCTGGTGAGCGCCGGTGCCAACACACAACAGCAGGACACCTATGGCCAGACGCCCGGACTCTTGGCCGCCATGTTCGGCCACACAAGCACTGCTGCCTTGCTGGCCCAACAATCTGTGCAGGACTCTCCTTGCCGCGCAGGCACCACCGCCAAGCAAGTGACGCGAGGATTTGAAGCGTACCTGCCGCTTTATGAAAAGTATGACCATGAGCCTCTGATGCCGTGTGACCGTCACCATCCAGACAGCGTCACAAGGAAGCTTGTGAAGCACACAGGGCTAAGAAAGCTGCAGCAGGAGGCTCAGCGGGTGTCCGTTGACTTGTCACGGGGCGAGGCCCTTGCAATACGTGACGTGGTGATGGCAGAACTGAAAGCCATTATGGATAAGGTGTCAGCCAAGGATCCCACCTACCGCGGCGACCTGAGGCTGGCGGGCAGCTCTCGGGACGGCTCCAAGTTGTACGCCCCTGACGAGTTTGACGTAAATATCGTCATTCAGCAAAAAGGCGTGAGAGCAAAAGTCAATGAGAGAAGGGAGGAGGAAGCCCTGCTGAAGGGCAGGTTAGAGATATCTGTAGACACTGACAACAAACACCTTGAGAAGAATAAATTCATGGCCAATCTGTACGAGGAAGTGCACCGCTGCCTTGCTAACCATACCCTGCAGGACAAAAGACTGAGCCTGGTGCCACCGGGCCTGACAAGCACGCAGGTGGGCGTGGCACTCGCCCTGGCCTGGCAGGGACAAGAGTATCCTCTGCTGCTGGTCGGCGTGGACCTGGTGCCGGTGCTGGAGGTGCCGTGGCCAGAACAAATCCCCATACCCTTCCTCACTCCCGGGGACACCAACATTATGCAGCTCAGTAATGCCGCGGACGGCACATGGCGCTGCAGCTTTGCCTTGACAGAGGCACAGGTGCTGGAGACGTTGAGCCCCGAGGAACGCCAGCTACAGCTGATGGGAAAGTTACTTCTTTCCTTGCTCAAGGCCGAGAGCTGGATGCCACGACTCAAGAAGAGCCTCTGCACCTGGTTTGCCACACGGGATTGGAACATTCCGGTGCCGAGCGGGTTCTGCTTCAAGAACGCATTCCTACGGTGGCTGGAGAGTAGGAGGCGTGAGGAGAGGCTACAGGAAGACGCTGCCAGATGGCTGGTGGAGGTGTTCAGACTGATGTGTGCAGACCCAGAGGAATCACGAGAGCACCTGACAACTGTAAACAGCTCCGCCTACTTTGGAGGGGACTGTGAGGGCCGCAAACCTGGAGATGGGGCGCCCATCATTGTACAGTGTCTGGAGGAGGACTTGGAAGAGACGCAGTCTGGCTCAGCTGACCAACTGCACCTCATGATGCAGATGATGCAACTCCATGGTGACGATAAGCAGTGATTCACACCACCCTCTGTAAACCTCTCCTTCACATACGCACACACACACACAGATAGATAGATAGATAGATAGATAGATATTTTATTGACTACACCAAATACAAATAAACAAAATCAATGAAAAACAGGTAGGCAAATATAAAAGAAATAAAAGAAGATACCCATGTACAAACAAATTAAAATGTAGTCCAACATATAAAACCAGCTTTACATCGTAATTCTCAAACAGTGAAAAAACCACCAACCCACTAATATAATCTCAACATCTCATAAACAAACTTACACGCCTCTACACTACTAACATTTCCACTGAATAACTCCTCCAAAGAGTTAACTGAAAAATCATTTCTTATTCGTTGACTCACAGGGCAACTCTCCACAACATGTCTCTCTGTTTGAATCGCACCACACGAACACAAACGTTCCTCTAGCGGGAGGTGGCCCCGCCCCCGCCTGTTCCACCGCCCAGTCTCGACCGCCAGCGAGTGTCCCGAGACCCTGAGCCTTGTAAATGAGATTCTGTGCAAATCATTTATAGTATGTCTTGTTCCATATACATCATGCACTGCCATGGTGGGATTGATGTCTCTGTACACCATACATCTAGATGTTTGTGACGTCATTATAGCCCTGTGAACATTACCTACTAACATAGACAAGTTCGAAACATTATCTCGAGTATATTTGTTCACAATTTTAGCAACATGAGTCCTAATGGTCCTAACACTACTAACAACAAGACAAAGCGGATCATCAGCCATACCAGACCTTTCCTGCCATACCTTATGTAAGAACTTGTGTTGTTTGTGCTGTAACAGGTCCGATAGGGTGGGATAGCCTAGTTCTGCGTAACAAACGAGGTTAGACGTGTTCTTCCTTACTCCTAACAAAGTTTTCATGGCCCAGTGGTACAGTTTGATGACAGGCTTCGTGTCGGCACCGATCCACGATTCACATCCAAACAGAAGAGATGATGTGAGAGCTGCTTCGAACACTCTACGCTTAACAGTAAACGGAACTGTGTTGTTTTTCGATACAAATGAAACGAATTTTAAAACCTGGCATATTTTTCCCTTTGCATGTTCCTTCACGGATGACGAGATTGACCCATCACACGTAAATGGAGAGCCGAGATACATATAACTGTCACAATGTTCCACAATAAAATTACCCACACATAGCGGTTCCCTGTCTCCATCCTCACCATTTATAACAAAAAATTTAGTTTTTCCGACATTCACCTTCATGCCATACTCTTGACAAAACATATGTAGCACGCCAAGTTTAACCATAATACCGGACCGTGTCGTGGACAACAAAACTGTGTCATCCATTAGCATAAGTATATGTAACCATTGTAAAAATGGTTCAGGCTGACATACATTCTTAAGTCTTTTTATTAACACATTAACATATAGGACAAACAAGAAACACGATGTTGACAATCCTTGCCTCACACCTTGAGTGGCCCCGACCACCGCTGATCCCATAACACACTCTGTAACACGATACATTGCCCTCAGCGCCGCCAGCATCACCTTCCCACAGCCTGCCTCTCTCAACACTTCAAACATTTTGTTTCGAGGAACAAGATCATACGCCTTAGAGAAATCAATAAAAGCTACAAAGAGTTTAATCTTCTTTCTTTTTGCCGTATCTGTTAATAACCGCAAAGTAACGACATGCTCCAGGCATCCTCTATTTCTTTGTGCACCAGCCTGCTCTCTACAGGGTGTAAACCAAAAGTAGAGACGCTCACACATAACCATGTCATACAGCTTAGCTATTGAGTTTGTCACACTAATGCCGCGATAATTGTTAGGATTAAGTCTGTCACCTTTTTTAAAAACTGTACACAGCTTCGCTCTTGTCCAGGATATAGGATACTGTCCAGAGAAAAACACATTATTAAAAAGTGTGACAAGACTCAAAATCCAGTGTGGAGGGAGCATAGAAAATACACCGGGGGTTAAGCCGTCAGGTCCACACGCTTTATCTCTCTTCATCCTCTGGATCTGATGCTCCACCTCATGGACAGTAATCGGGTCGTCAAGAATAGGAATTGTTAATTCAGTATCAATAACAGGGATGTCAATAACAGCTTGTGTCGGGTTCAGTATTGTCTCAAAATGTGTCTTAAAGTCATCATCTGTAGGTCGACTCTGAGCGTCAGTACTCATCATAGTCACATTGCCCTTCCAGTCAATCGCCTTCCACACTCTTGAGTCATCTCTATCCTGTAGCATTCTTTCCCATCTACTGAGATTATTACCATCATAGTTGTCACATGTACGGTTTTCACTTTTCCTTATACATTCATACAACATTTCTGTCATGCCTTCTGCCGTCACATTTATATCGCCATTCACAGGTAGAGCACACTGTCTCAATACATCTTCGAACCTACTCTGAACAACATCTCCATACATCACAGGCCTCTTACATAGCTTATTAACACTATTATTGTGAAGAACTGCATGGTCACCTAAGTATCCTGCTCGAACATTCAGCTCATCCACATTGCAATTAGGTTTAGACAGAGTAACAGCAATAGGGGCGTGGTCAGATGGCACCGAACAGTCTCGAAGCACTTCAAACTTTGCAACCCGACTCACCACTGGCAGGTTCACCAAACACACATCCAGTTCCGAAACCCACTCGTTACCTTGCTTGTAAGTTTTCCTACTCATATAGTGATTAACAGTTGTCTTTAAATTATTCAATACCAACATCTTAGGTTCTTCACATATACTAGATAAGATTGAAGCATTTTCATTAGGTACACGTGCATCATCGGGTAACACTGGATATGTATAATTTTCATGATTCTGTAGACCGATGTTTCGAGGCAAATCCCGAATACATGTTCCAAATCGTGCATTCAAATCGCCTATAATACAAAATTCCTCACTATCACTGGTTCTGAGTTTCTCTTGGATTGACGCAAATGAGTCATGCGAGTAGTACTCCGAATCAGACGGTGGTATGTACACAAACCCAAACAAACACTTCGGCATACTTCGAAGTTTTAACCATACTTGTTCCTTAACACTAGTGTCAACACTGGCAATATCCTTAAACAAATAGTTCTTAATTAACACCACTGTTCCACCACGCTCCTTCGACCCTCTCACGTCACTTTTGTAAGAAACATAGCCAGGGAATAACACAGGCATTTGCGTTTTCACCTCATTTAAGCTAATTACATCATACTCCTTCAACATATCTACAACCACTTTCTTTTCCAGCTTTGTTCTCACTCCGTTCACGTTCCATGATATAACCTTCAATTCTCTTTTACGCACCGTCTCACTTAAAAAAATGACTGTTGGCTCCACTCATCAATCACCTCACCATCTCTATACACCTTCCTCTCCCGCGTATCCAATCGTATCACACATCCACTGTTTTCTGGCCTCTCTTTCTCATTTCGCTCAACTTCCCGTAGTCTTCTCCACTCCATCCTGATGTTGGGGTGAACATCCTTCTTGATATATATCTTCGCGTAGTCACCCCCGGCCTGCTTCAGTGTTTTTGCCTTGTCCAAGATTCTGTCTCTCGTGTCTTTGTCGTTGACAACAAGCAACATGGCTCTCCGTCTGTTGTCAGTTCTGGTGCCAAGCCTACGGTAAGACTTGATCTCTTCTGCTGCTTCGATCTTCCTCAGAATCTTGTTCAGTTTATCCTCATCTGTGGTCGTTCCCTCCAATGCTTCGTTTTCGTCTGGGACTCCAGTCACAATTATGTTGTTTTCTCTTTCTTTTCGATCCAGGGATTCAAGATACCGTTGTTGCTTGCTAATAATTTCCCCTTGCTTCTTAACTTGGTCTTGTAACGAACCAATCTTCTGATTAATGAGACTATCAGGTGCAGTCATAGCGCGCTTGATTTCGACAACTTCCTTCATCAGTTCCTCGAATTTCGTTGTTAAAGTTCTCAGTGGTTCTTCATTTGTGTCAGGTATTGCGAGGATACTGTCAATCAGGTCTTCTTTGCTAAGACGAGTAAGCTGTCCGCGCTGTAGTCTCTTCAGCTCGTTTAGTGACACACACACACACACACACACACACACACACACACACACACACACACACACACACACACACACTCTCACACACACACACACACACACACACACACACGGAGAGAGAAGAACATAATAAAATCTTCATCAATGAAGACTTAACGCCACTGAGAATTGCACAGTTGAAGATGGCTAAGGATGAAGCGGCTGTTAGGAACGTCACCACCAGGGATGGAAGACTACTTACTGGCGTGGCTCGTGCGTGGACAAGGAGAGAGAGGCCTGTGGGGATCACTACACCGGCGGATCTGTTTGGAGGATCTGGTTGAAGTGGCCAGCGACTCACCTCACTGGAAACGTCTGCAACTGGATGAAGTAGTAGGATGTGGCGGGAGAACAGCATTATCCTAAGAGTATTCAATGCTGTGTAAACAACAAGGCAGGTGAGCAAGAACATTTTACACTGAACATAACACCTACAACAGTCCTACACGCAGTGAAATACCGATACTTGGCAAAAACACCAACGACACAACACTGAGACACAACACCAACGACACAACACTGAGACACAACACCAACGACACAACACTGAGACACAATACAACACCAACGACACAACACTGAGACACAACACTGAAACACAACACAACACCAACGAACCAACACTGAGACATAACACTGACACACAACACTAACACACAATACCACACTGAGACACAACACAACACCGGAGAGAGAGACAGCACTTCGAAACATCTAACTGATGATGACAATGATATGATGAATGATCGTATGAACTATGATATCAACAGGGAGAGTAGCCTGCCTATATTGGATAAACCCCCTACTACTACTACTACTACTACTACTACTACTACTACTACTACTACTACTACTACTACTACGGATGAGGTAAAAACATGTATCATGCAGTTAAAAAAATAAAAAAATAAAAATAAACAATAAATCCCCTGGTTCTGATTGTATTATCAAGGAATATATTAAATGTACTTCCTTCAGATATATTCTGCCCTCTCCACGTTTGCTACTATGTACAGTTAGTTCTTGATGAAGGTGTACTGTACTATTCCCATTGGAGTGGACGATTGGGGTATATATATATGATAGTGCCGTTGTACAGTATATACATAAAAACAAAGGAGACGTCACAGATACCATGCAGTCAATAACTACAGGGGAATGAATAACTTAATTGTATGTATGGCAAAGTGGTTTGTTTACCTCCATACTGAACCAGCGTCTCAAACTTTATTCTGACGTTAAAAACATAATCAATGAAACACAGGAAGGATTTAGGCAGGAATATTCCACTCTGGACCACATAATTATATTTGCTTACATGATGTATTATTGTTGATCTCTTTAAGTGGATTACAAAAAAAAACCTTTTTGATTCTGTGTGGAGAGAAGGGTTGTGGAATAAACTTGTTAGGGATAATGTTAATGGTAAATTGTTAAATGTTATTCATAGTACGTATGATAATATTAAGTCCTGTGTAATGGTTAATGAACAGGTCTGTCTGTCTGTCTGTCTGTCTGTGTGGCACTTTTACATGTAATATGGGAGTGAGAGAGGGAAAAAACTTGTGAGTCACCATTGCTTTTTGCTTTCCATGTTAAGGATTTCCAGGAAAAAACTTATTGAACTTAATTGCAGTTACCAAGAATTTGATGACTTGATGATTACTGAAGTGATTTGTGTTAATGTATGCAGATGATGACATAATTGTAATTATTACCTAGATTTTGATGACTGTTTTCTTGATGATTAATGAAGTGATTTGTGTTAATGTATTCAGATGATGATAATTGTAATTAGTATATACCTAGATTTTCATTACTGTTTTCTTGATGATTACTGAAGTGACTTGCGTTAATGTATGCAGATGATGATAATTATAATTACCTATATTTCCATTACTGTTTTCTTAATGATTACTGAAGTGATTTGTGTTAATGTATGCAGATGATGATAATTGTAATTAGTAAATACCTAGATTTTCATTACTGTTTTCTTGATGATTACTGAAGTGACTTGTGTTAATGTATGCAGATGATGATAATTATAATTACCTATGTTTCCATTACTGTTTTCTTGATGGTTACTGAAGTGATTTGTGTTAATGTATGCAGATGATGATATTTGTAATTAGTACCTAGATTTTGATGACTGTTTTCTTAATGGTTACTGAAGTGATTTGTGTTAATGTATGCAGATGATGATAATTGTAATTACCTATGTTTCCATTACTGTTTACTTGATGATTACTGAAGTGATTTGTGTTAATGTATGCAGATGACACAGTGTTACTATGTGACAGCAAAGCAAACAAACATGAACCAGGCAGTAACAGCGCTTCATACTTATTGTTCCGAGTAATAAAAGTTAAAGGTTAACTGTGACAACAACACTAAAATAATAGTATTTAGCAGAGGACAAGACTTAGTGCAAACAAACAATTATAATTTCCAATGAGGTGTTGAGAACCATCTACCACAAATAAGTTTTAAGGCTTATTATGCACCTGACAGGAGGTTGTGTGTGCATGCAACACTCACACACTATTTGAAGAGGACTTTGGATAAGAGGGGAAAGTCACCTCATTGTTGTTCACAACCACAAAGTCACTTGGTAAACCAGCATCAAGGGACACCTTCCGCCGCTGCACGAGGGACATTATCAAAGATGCTGGCATTAATCTATTCATATTTTCACCTCACTCTACTGGATCAGCCTCTTCCAGCAAGGCAGCGATCTATCTACCACTGTCAACCATTGTGAGAACAATAGGAGGGGCTAGAATATCTACGTTCATTGCATCAGCCTGGTAAAGAGTTGTTGATATAGACAGTGCATGGTGTGGTTCTATATGTTAAGATAATATAGCGTTTCTATATTACTGTACATGTTACATTGTCAAGAAATGGGAACTAAATGTTTAATTGGCCTGTGTTTATTGTTTTAGTTGTTGATATAGACAGTGGTGTGGTTCTATATGTTATGACAAATTAGGGTTTCTATATTACTGTACATGTTACATTGTCATGAAATGGGAACTAAATGTTTAATTGGCCTGTGTTTATTGTTTTCCTCTGTAGCATTGTGTATACGGAGCAGTTTTGAGCAACCATTCTGAAGCTCTCATTGGGTGACTTAGTATGCTGTCAAACGAGGGAAGTGAAATTATAACATTAAGCAAATCCTTACCAAGTCTGAAGGTTGATCTTAATTCCACGAGCATTGGAGTCCGTCACTTAGACACTGAATGCCCACCCATGCCCAACTCTTAAGCCTTGAATACATCCACACAGGCCATCAACTTTTGGTCTGGTTCGCTCAAAGCTACACTCTAAACCTGAAGACTGAGCGGGGAGGCGCCACGCCACGGAGCATCTCATTTCATGCCTACTTCAGTGACGCAGCCAAACGCTGTCTACTGCTGGCTAAGTATTCGCTTCATCTCATCATTCTAAAACACTCTCAACACTTCGTCTATTAACCACCAACGATGGAAACTTTTGAAAACATTTAATT
>JAHFWG010000425.1:46894-60792 GCA_020233015.1 Callinectes sapidus | reverse complement strand
AGCGAGATGAGAGAGAGAGAGAGAGAGAGAGAGAGAGAGAGAGAGAGAGAGAGAGAGAGATCCTGTGAAAAAAAAACCCATCAAATAAATGTTCCAATGTCATGAAATTCTGTGGTCCTAATGTGTTTCGTCCTTATACATTTGTACACTACATGTCTTTCTGTTTGCATATCGCCACACACACTGGCGCTCTTCCAACAGCAGCCTACCCCGGCCCCTCCTGTTCCATCTTTCCGCCAGTCTGTCTGAGCCATAATAATTTCTTCTCTCCTTAATTACACGAATCAGATAATTTACAAAGATAACAAACAAGAGACATGATGTTGGGAATCCTTGTCTTACCCCCAGGGATATCATTACTAAAGTGGTGCCCACGCAGCTTTCTGTCACAATATACAAGGCAACCAGAGCACACATTTTCATTGAACCACATTCTAGACGTTGCAAAACTCTGAATAGAACATCTCTTGGTACTCTACCATATGCCTTTGAAAAGTCAATCAATGTAACAAAAAGTTTTAATCTTCTATTCCTTCTGGCCATATCACACAGCAATCGTAAAGACACGATGTGTTCCAGGCACCCTTTCTTCTCCTGGGCACCAGCCTGCTCTCTAAAAGGCTTAAACCAAAGGTTCAAGGACGAACACAGTACCATGTAATGTAATTTAGCCAAACTGTTGATAATACTAATTCCTCTGCAGTTTCTGACATAATTTTTGTTACCCTTCTTAAAAATTGTACATAACTTGGCCCTTGACCTCTCCTTTGGATAAACTTTAGCAGAAAATATTACGTTGAAAATATGTGGAAGTAATATAAGCCACTGCCCGGGTAATAGTTTAGTTTAAGAATTACAGGAGATAAGCCATCAGGCCCAATGACCTTGTCAGATTTCAATTTCTCTATTTGCTGTTCAACTTCTAATGTGGTAATAGTTTCATTCAAAAGAGGTATCATTACATCTGAAGTAAACATATCAGGATCAAGTTTCACATCGGTAGGCGGGTTGAAACTGCTCTCTCTGTACTATTTACATTGCTCATTTGTTGGCTTGATATCTGATTTATGAACATTCTCATATTCACCCTTCCAATCTATAGCTCTCCAAACATCCAGATTATTGTTGTTTTCCACCAGCCTCTCTCATCTCCCTACCGTAGCATTTACAGTCTGTACCTGTGCCTCTCGCCTTAGTACACTGGTATAATGTTTCTGTGATTTCTTTGACGGTGTCATCAATGTGTGTCACATCTACATCCATAGTATTCAGATTATTCCGGAATACCTTTTCATTAACAGTGTTGATGTAAATGGCTAGACACAAGCTTTAATTCTTGGCAAACACACCATATGTTCCCCCAAACGTTGGGGGCGAACGAGCAGGTTCTCCATATCGACGTTAGGCAGTGAATTTTCTAGACTCAAAGGGGCGTGATCAGACGGTAAGGACTCGTCGCGAACCACTGAGAACCCACTCGCCCTGCTCACCATCGCGGAGCTCAACACACACACACACACACACACACACACAGAGCTCTGATGTCCATTCTGTACCCTTTCTCTATGTCTTACTCATAAAATGGTTTGTACGTGTCTTAAGGCTATTTAACACTAGTAGATTTGTCTCCTTACATATACCTGAGAGAATAAAAGCATTATCATTCGGGAACATGACATCATCAGGTATATGTGGGTACGAAAACTCGTGATTCGTTAAACCAGGAAACCTCAGTAAGTCTCGAACAGGTGAACCGAACCTTGTGTTCATGTCTCCTATAAGAAAACGTTCCTGACATGGGTAACTTGCCAATGTTTTCTCTTGAATACTTGAGAAGAATTCATGAGAGTAATAAAGGGAATCAGATAATGGTATATAACAGAAAGAAAGCATATATCTTGGTGCAAACTGAAATTGAAGCCAAATTTGATCATCTACTTTCGTGTCTATTTCCTTGATGAATTTAGATACATAATTTTTTTTTAGCAACAGTGTCCCTCCACGATCACCAGACCCTCTTACATTAATTCTATATGCAACATAGCCTGTGAGAAGCACAGACAAAGGTGTCTTTACTTCATTCAAACTTATTATGTCATATTTATACAGATTTGTAACATTGTTTTTCCCTAGCTTTTTTTATACCATTAATATTCCATGGTAATCTACCTATAAAACCTGCTTGCTGTGTTCCATCTAAAAAGACTGAAGATTCCAGCATTCGATCACTACTCTGTCCCGATAAAATTTTCTCTCCCAAGCATTCAGCAGCACCATACATCCAGCGTTCTCGGGACGTTTCTTTTCTGCTTTCTGCGTCGTAGAGCCTTTTCCATTCCTTTCTGATACTGGGATGGACGTCTTTCTTGATGTAAATTTTACCGTAGCCACCTCCAGCATTATTCAGCTGATTTGTTGTCTCCAAGATCTCGTCCCTTATGGTTTTCCCGGCCAGTGTCACCAGTATTGCTCGTCGGGAGTTTCTATGGTCTCCTACCCAGCCTTCGGTGTGACTGCATCTCTACATGGACGCCAACCTTGGATAAAATCTTCTCCAGTTTCTTCTCTTCTGTTGGTGCCCCATTTAGGCTCTCGTTTTCATCGGGAACTCCAGTGACGATCAGGTTGTTTTCTCTTTCCTTTCTATCGAGTTTTTCTAGGTAACGTTGTTGTTTTTTGTCAACTCCTTGACATGTGAGGCAAGTTCGCTCACTCGCTCCATCAAACCCTGAACAAAACCCTCATTTACATCAGGTGTCGCCAGAATACTCTCGATCAGGTTTTCTTTGTTTATTCTAGTAAGCTGGCTACACTACATACACCTCAGTTCACCCAGCGACTGGGCCATCGTTGATGATGACACCACCCGTGACGTGATGTAGGGAGAATTATATGATCAGTAACAAGTTGCAATGACGTCACAGTAATAACGTCACTCAGGTATCAGTGCGCGTGCGCCAGGCTCAGGGAGAATCTCGAGCGGGGCTTGTAGGGTTGTCACTCAGATTTTACAAGTCTACAGCGTCTAAGTCGCACTAAACCTTATGCTCACTCTTCAATCTACGTGGTCACTGACAACTTACTGAGTACGCAACGTACTTAGGAGCCTTTACGAAGTCTCAGGCCACTATTAGCCACTATAGCTCAAAACATTGGAGCTATTCTGCTCAACTTGCTTACAGAAAAGGCACGCGCGCACGGACACACACACACACACACACACACACACACACATACACATACACACACACACACACACACACACACACACACACACACGCACACACACGCACACATACAAACCAATATCCACATCAGTGTGGAGTAAATACTTAAGGGAACGCATACAAATGAACAATACTGAATAATGATACAAAAAATAAAAAAAAACATTGACTTAGAACACTGAGAATATCAATGGTAAAGTGAAATAAAGGATCAGATTATGATAGTCACTGTGTCATTGGAGAGGAGGCGGAGTTAATAAACAAATATATGAACTGGTAACTGCTAAAAAGAGAGGTAAAAGGAAGTAAAAGCAGAAGCAGAAGTAAAGAGGAGTGAAAATTGGACCATGACAAATGAGAATAGAGATAAGTGTCAATATAAAGAGAGAAAAGGGAGAAAATAACAACAACAGAGAATAAAATACAGTATATGTGAAAAAGGCGGGGAGGAACAAGGTATTAATAATTATCAAAGTAACATAATTCATGGAACCGATAAAGAAAAGAAAAAGGCAAAAAAAAAAAAAAAAAAAAAAAAAAAAAAAAAAAAAAAGAGAGTTCGGTGGGAATTGAAACGTAGATAAAAACGAGAAAAAGAAGTGAACGTACTCATAATTAAAATACAAGAGAATGCGTATAAATGACAGAGGGAAAAAAAAAGACTATTGATAAAAAAACTGAAAAAGAAAGATACCAGAAGACAAGAGAGAGTATAAATAATAGAAACTAATAAAATAAGACAAAAAAATACCAGTGGACGTAAGAAAATACCAATACCTTCAATTTAATGAGACCTTCCTTTACCTGATATGAGTTACTACCATTAGTTCTCTCATTCTCATTCCTCAGTTCATTTGTATACAAGTATATATATATATATATATATATATATATATATATATATATATATATATATATATATATATATATATATATATATATATGTGAGGGATTCAAGCTGGCCCGCGATCCTGCGTGAGGCTCGTTGGCTAGCTGGCCTGTCCGTGAAGCGAGCCTATACATTTTGGCGGGAGGGTGTCTGTTGTTATGGTTCTGGCGAGTAGAGACAAGGAGAATTTTTGGGCTTTGGTTTACGGGTTCCATGACTACAATTCAGCAGGTACGCAGCACAGTATTGTACATTATTTATGTTTGAAGTCAGGGAGCAATGTGTGTGATATTAAGGAGGTGATGGTAGTGATGGTTTGGGTGTTTGCAGGAGTTTTTTAGGTGGTACAAGGCTGTGCAGGACGAGGCGTCATATTGAGTCTCTGTCACCATGATTACGGTGAGGACGAGGGCTACCCGGTGATTCTGCCTGCAGAAGAGAGGACCAGGGGTTTCCAGGGCCTGTAGCTGTGGAGTTGTCAGGACCGGCTAACGGCTTGCGTGTATGCGGAGACAAGCAAGAGTCCAGGCTAAGTGCAGTGCAGGGGAACGCCAGTGGTAACTTGTGTGGGAGTGTGTGTGTACAGAGACTGGTATTGTGAGTGCAGGAAACTATTTTTGTTCTGGGTTGATAATAGAATTTATGTTTTGAGTTTGGAGGTATTATTATTGTGTGTAATTATTTCTTGGCTGTGTTAGTTATAAGATTCTAGGATTAAACTTTTGTGATGTATAATGCGTTTATTTGACCCTAACAGGAGTTTCTACTTGCTTACTTGTACAGTTAAGGGGTTTTTGTATGTCTTGAGCTGGTTGTAAGGTGAGCCCAGGGTGGAGCTGTGGTGGGTAACTTTACATGAATGTGAATAATAAGGGGAGGCTAACACCAGCTCATTACAGATTTGGTAGCAGAGCGTAGTTTTCATGCCCTTTTGGGTGGTATTAAAAGAACTCCTGCTTGGGTCCAGTGTGTAGTAGTCATGGAGGGGATAACTTTTGTGAAGAAGGAGGTGACAGTGGAGAATTTGATAGATTTGGACATGACACCTGAGCAAGTTGTGAATCAAAGTGTATCCATGCCACCCGCAACTTTTGAGCATTTTGTGAATGTTAACAGTCAGTTAGCAAGTGCCGTAACTGGGTTGTGTCAGAATGTGAATGATAAGATGCTTTCTCCAACCATTGCCTGGTCTCGTCCTTTGCCAAGTATTACTAGGTTTTCAGGGAGGCTGAGGACACCCAATGAATTAGATAACTGGATAAGGGATGCCAAGGAGTGTGTAGCTCGGGTAGGATTTCAGGGATCAGAAGCAGTGGCTTATCTTTGTGGATTTCTGGACAGACCTGCACTGACAAGAGTGCGCAACAGTGAAGTGGAGACAGTGTCTGATGTATTTCTGTGTTTAGAAAATGCCTTTGGTGTTAAATTAAGTTATTTAGAGCTAGAACAGCAGCTACAGTCTAGGGTGCAGTGTCAGAATGAAGGTGTATGGGAATTTGCTGATTCTCTAGTTGAAATTGAAAGAAAAATGCAGGATAGGAGAGTGAGAGCACCAGATGATAGGAGGTGGTTACTACACATGTGGTTCTGCAGAAATTTGAGAGACAGAAAAGTTGGGGTAAGGTTGCAGAAGTGGTGGGAGGAACGACCCTGGGTGGGTTGGGAAGAACTGGTACAGAGGGCCGCGGATAAGGTGAATGAA
Source organism: Callinectes sapidus (assembly GCA_020233015.1). Lineage (NCBI taxonomy): Eukaryota > Metazoa > Arthropoda > Malacostraca > Decapoda > Portunidae > Callinectes > Callinectes sapidus. The sequence continues at coordinate 54,974 of JAHFWG010000425.1, read as the reverse complement.
TTGGAACAGATACAGAGAGAGGAGGCAGAGCTGCCAGGTAAAAAACTAACAGGGAGAAGTGGGAGAGGTGTGCCAACCTCAAAAGTGTGTTCCATATGTGGAGTAGAAGGTCATTTGGGTTTTCAGTGTGCCAAGTTTGAGGGTGGCAGACCAAAGAAGGCGGGAAATGGTCAGCCTTGAGGAACGAGGGTCAGTCCCCAAGGAGCAGAGTAGACCCAAGTAAGAGTTTTGGTGTGAGACAGCTGACACTTTGTGATAGTGAGTCATCTATTCAAGTGAGTGAAGGAGTTAAGTTGTTTGGGAAAACTCCAGGTATGATTTTGTCTGTCAATGGTATATCAGTGGAGGCCATGGTTGATTCTGGTGCAGAGGTGAGTCTTGTAACAGAGGAGTGGTACACTCAAAACCTCCTGCCCAAGAAAGTAGTGATAAATACAATGAATGTACAGATAACTGATGCCAGTGGGAGAGGTATGCCATGTTTGGGGTATGTACAGGTGGACTTGGAGGTTGAGGGTAGGGTGATAAAGGGTTGTGGTCTGTTTGTAAAGCCCACCCTCGGAGGTGGAGGTGTTGTACAAGGTACCAGGTTGCCTATATTGTTGGGCATGAATGTACTGGAGGACCTAGTAGCAGGTTGGAAAAGTGTTACAGGAGGTTCTTCCCCTGAATTGAGTGAGGGATGGAACAAGTGTGTGAAAGCAGTGAAGGCCAGGTTAGAAATTTTGCAGAAACCAATGGAGTGGGCTGTGATTTCACAGGAACAGAACTTAGTGATTCCTGCAGGTACTCGAAGGATTATGAAAGTATTTGTGCCAAAATTGCAACCATTGGGAAGTGAAAGTGTACTGTTGGAACCACTGGTGGAGTCAGATGGTTACTGGGTACCTGAGGGTATTTGTGTTTTCCCAAGTTACACTCGGGTAGTGAAAGGGAGAGGTTTGGTTGCAGTAGCTAACCTGGGAAATGCAGACGTGAAACTCAGACCACAATGGAAGGTGGCAAAGGTGTCATATGGTAGAGAAATTACTAGCATGTGGGAGCGTAATTGTGAGGAGAGTGAAACTGTGTCGGCAGAGAGAGCTCTGGAGCACCGACAGAGTTTAGGAGTGCATGTTGAGGAGAGTCAAATGAATGAACAACAATTGGAGCAAGTAGATAAATTGTTGTATAAGTACCGGGAGGTGTTTGCTGAAGAGGAAATGGACTTAGGGTGTGCTACGGGGGTGGAGCATGAAATTCACCTGACTAGTGAGGTGCCCATTAAGTTACCTTACAGACATATTCCTCCTAAGTGTATGACTGAAGTGAAGGCTCATATTAAGGGACTCTTGGAGCAAGGTGTGATTGAGGAGAGTGTTAGTCCGTATGCAGCCCCAATTGTTATTGTAAGAAAGAAGGACAGGTCTTTGAGGTTGTGTGTTGATTACAGAAAGTTAAATGAGGTAACAGTAAAGGACGCTTTTCCTCTGCCACGAATTCAGGATACACTAGATGCGTTAGCTGGTGCGCAGTGTTTCTCTTCTTTTGATCTGGCTGCAGGGTACCATCAGATTAGAGTGCACAATGAAGACAGGGCAAAGACGGCATTTGTTACACCTTTTGGACATTACCAGTATATACGTTGTCCTATGGGGTTGACCAATAGTCCAGCTACATTTCAGCGATTTATGGAAAAGGTATTCAGTGACCATATATTTGTGACTTTATTAGTGTATCTGGATGATTTATTGTTGTTTTCAAAGAGTGTGGGTGATCATGTTGAGAAGTTAGAGGTAGTGTTTAAGCTCCTGAAGAAGTATGGGCTGAAGTTGAAACCATCTAAATGCCATATTTTGCAACCTCAAGTAAAGTACCTAGGATTTGTAGTGTCTAAGGAAGGGATCAGTACAGACCCAGAGAAAATCAGAGCAGTGAGGGAGTGGCCTATACCCCACACAGTAAAGGACATAAGAGCATTTGTGGCATTTTGCTCCTTCTATCGGAGGTTTATTGAGGGTTTTGCTAAGGTGGCTGCTCCATTACATGCGTTAATGGGGGGAGAGTCAAAAGCCGATGTAACAAAGTACTGGGGAAAGGAAGAGGCTCGGGCGTTTGAAGAATTGAAGGAGAAGTTGACTTGTGCACCAGTGTTAAAAAATGCTGACTATGACCGACCATTTGTGGTAGAAACAGATGCCAGTTTAGATGGGTTGGGGGCAGTATTGTCTCAGGAGTGGGAAGGGAAGTTACACCCAGTTGCATTTGCGAGTAGAGGCCTTAGAAGATCAGAGAAGAACATGAGCAACTACAGTTCTCGAAAGCTAGAACTGTTAGCATTGAAGTGGGCAGTAACTGAGCAGTTTAAGAACTATTTAGCAGGAGGGAAATTTGTGGTATTAACAGATAATAACCCTCTGGCCCATTTGCAGAATGCCAAATTGGGAGCTGTGGAGAGTAGATGGTTAGGGGATTTGAACAGGTTCCATTTTGATGTAAAATACAGGCCTGGCAGAGAGAATGCGAATGCTGACGGGCTCTCAAGGAGGCCACATAGAATGAAAGTGGAGGAAGAAGAAGTATTTAGAGAGATGTGGGAAGAGGTACCTGAGGATACACTTACTAGAGGGGTAGCAGTGCTCAAGGTGTGGGATCGTGTTTCATCAGAGAAAATGAGAGATGCCCAGAAAGCCTGCCCAGTAGTGGGAAAAATGTGGATGCAGATGATTGGAAAATTGCATGCAGGAGAGATCAAGCAGTTATTAACTTCAGAGGAATTTAGGAAGCTGTGGAGGGTTAGGAGATGGTTGATTATGAGGGATGGAGTAATTTATTGGAGAAATAACCAAAGGGATAAGCGGAAGTGGAAAATAGTGTTGCCTGTGGGTCAAAGGAAGGAGGTGATTAGGGGAGCTCATGATGAATGGGGTCATCAGGGAGCTGCTAGAACCACTGCATTAGTCAAAAGGAGTTTTGCATGGCCTGGGTTGCATGAAGACATCAAGAGTTATGTGGCTAAGTGCAAAACTTGTCTTGCTAAAGAGGAAGGAGTAAATTCCAAGACGAGGTTAGGAACTGTGGAAGCAAGTAGACCCTGGGAGGTCTTGGCCATGGACTTCACATTGTTAGAGCCTTCTAGGGATGGAAAGGAGAATGTGCTCATTGTAACAGATGTGTTTAGCAAATTTGCCTTAGCATTCCCCACAAAAAATCAGAGAGCAAGCACTGTGGCAAAAATTTTGGTGGAGGAGATTTTTAATAGGTTCGGGTGCCCAGAGAGAGTCCATAGTGATCAGGGGAGAAATTTTGAAAGCCAGCTGGTGGAGGAGTTGTGTAAATATTATGGGATTAAAAAGTCAAGGACCACTCCATATCATCCACAGGGGAATGGGGTGTGGGAGCGTTTCAACAGAACCTTGCACGGTATGTTATCAACTTTGAGTAGGGACCAGAGGGAGCACTGGCCTAGGTATTTGTCTAGTCTTACAGCTGTTTACAACAGTACTCCACATGCTGTGACAGGATTCTCGCCTCATTACATCTTGTTTGGTGTTGAACCTCATTTGCCAATGGATCGGTTTGCTATGGGCTCAGAGGAGGCTGTAGCTACCCATCATGAGTGGGTTAAGAGATTACAAGAGACCCCCCGTGTTACTTGGAGAGCTGCTAAAAGAAATATAATGCAGTACAATGAGGGTAATCGTAGGAGACGGCAAGAACAGGCAAGGGCGGAAATCTTGAATCCAGGTCAGAAAGTGTTGTTGAGAGATCACTCTGTATTAGGGATAAATCCATTATTGCTTCTATACTTATCATTGAACCTTATTCCTACTTTTTTTCTATAATGGTGTAAAGAGACCAACGAAAGAAAAAATGAAGGAGTGAAAGTGTTACTGAAGTGTGATGCGCTAAGTGTAGAAATTACTGAGATGCTAAACACTGTGTCTTCCTCTGTTTGGTTTGCTTTTCCCTGTAAGAGTTGCCAGCACAATCTTGTACAGTCAAGTTCAAGGTCAAGATCAAAGATACCGGAAAAAATTACAGGCAGTATCTTGGTGTGAGATTTTTGTTAACTCCTACTCCCATCGTTCTTCGGAGTCAAGGACAAAGTGCGATGGAAAAGAGAGAAACGTGAAAATAGAAGAAACGCGCAGTAAGGGAAAGATTAAAGGATAGAAGGAGAGAGAGAAAAGATAAGAGGGCTGAAAAGAGAAGAGAGGATAATACAGGAAGGAAAAGGGGAGGAAATATTAAGGCGTTGATGAGACCTAGAGGAAGGAAGCGAGAAAATAGGATAAAGAAAATAAAGAAAGTGAAAAAGAATAAAGAGAGGAAAAAAGAAAAATAAAGAGCGAAGCAAGAATACATGAGAGAGAGAGAGAGAGAGAGAGAGAGAGAGAGAGAGAGAGAGAGAGAGAGAGAGAGAGAGAGAGAGAGAGAGAGAGAGAGAGAGAGAGAGAGATATTGATATTGATATATTTATTGGCCTTATAACATAATACAAGTTGAACGTATATACAAAGATTTTGGTGAGCCATTCGTCCAATGAGCTACTGCTCTTTATGGACTAATATTGAAAATTTATTCTACATAATGGTGCGGCAATGAAGGCCGATGAACTGTTTATGAGATTGGATCATACATATGTTGGGTCTATGATGGCATACAGAGAATGATAAATATACAAACACATACTATTAGTCTAAATATAAGTACTAATATTGAGTATGTATGAGTATAATAGATTATGATAATGATAAGAACAGGATGAGCAATATTGAATAAAGATAGAAGTAGGAAATTAATAATAATAATAATAATAATAATAATAATAATAATAATAATAATAATAATAATAATAATATTAGTAATAATGTTAATAATTACAGTGAATATATTATTGATATAACCATAATAACACCAGATATGTAACACAAGAACAGGATATCACAAGCCCTAGAAATTACAAATTTTAATGTTCACTAGTTACATGAGTTATGAGTTTTCTCTTAAATTAAATTTGATTGGTGTCCGTAATTACTGACTCCGGCAAAGTGTTCCATAGGTAAGAGCCTCTGGAGAGTATACTCTGTTTTGCGTGAGAAGTTCTACATAGTGGTAAGTGAAGGTGTAAAGGTCTGCGTGTGTCATTATGAGAAAGAAGTATGAAACCTTGGTCTGTGGTGAGGGAGTGTATGGACTTATGAATAAATAGACAGGTTTGTACTCTAATAATGTCAGGGACGGGTAATAATTTATGGTTACTGAACAATTCTTTTGTGTGTGCATATCGACTTTTGAAAAACATTATACGAAATAGTTTCTTCTGAGAGACCAAAAAACTGTCAATGTATGTGTTATATGCTCCTCCCCAGATTGCACTATAGTACTGCAAATGAGGATAAACTAGCGAGAGATAAATTTGCCTTAAAAACTGTTCACTTATAAATTATCTGACTCTGAACAAAATGCCAGTTAAAACTGATATTTTGGAGATAATGATGTCAATGTGATGTTTCCATTTTAACTTGTTATCAATTGTTACTCCTAGGAATTTAAATTCAGTCACTTCATCTATTGGAACATTATCTATCGTTATTGGTGGACATGACGGGTGAGACATGAGAGGGCTTGTCACCATGGATTTTGTTTTGTTTAGATTTAGTGTTACTTTGTTACTTTTTAAAAAGGGGGACAAGTCCCAGTCTGAAAATTGCTGCCCTATTAGCCTCACTTCAATAGTAGATGAGCTCATGGAAACAATTTTGAGGATGAAATTCTCACATTTCTAGAAAGTAGTAACATAATAAACGATGCACAACATGGATCATGAAACAAGCGATAATGTTTAACTAACCTACTCGACTTTTTTCAATGACGTATATAATTTAGGCAAATGATAACACCAGAGCGGTTGATACTATATTATACTTAGATGTTCAAAAGGCTTTCGACAAAGTTTTACATATGCATCTTATCAGTAAAGTTAATGCACACGGTTTAACTGGTGACATCACAGCATGGATTGAGTACTGGCTATCAAACCGTAAACAACGAGTACTAATTAACGGTAAATCTTCAGACTGGATTAACATAAGCAGTGGTGTTCCTCAAGGATCAGTCTAGGGTCAGATTCTTTCTATCATGTATATATAAATGACATCGATGAAGGCATCAAATGTCAACTTTCGAAACTCGCAGATACAACAAAAATTGCGAACAAGGTAGATTTGGAAAGCGAGCGACAACTAGTGCACACACAACATTACATTTACCAAACTTTACTAACACCTTCCCACACAAACACTGGTAGTCAGACGTACGTAGATTACAGGTTTCCTTTTCACTTTACTAAAATACCGTGTGGTTTTTCTCTACCACGCGGTTTCACCTTTTTTTCCTGCCAGGCTCGGCTGCAGGGAGGAGTGGGTGGGGAGAAGCCTTCTGCTTTGCTGCCCTGTCTCTATCACTAGTAGTTAGCAAGTAGTTTCAAACCGCCTAGTAAGGATCTCAGGGTCTGTTACTGTTTGTCCTCCTTTGTATTAGTTTGTATTCCTCTTCCTTCTCCTGTTTTCTTTTTCTTTTTTTTTCCTTTTTTCGTCTTTTTTAATATTTTTTCTAAAGCAATAGTGCTATTTTCTTTCTTTCTTTTTTTAATGTTTGGTCTTACTTTCTTCGTTCTTTATTTTTTTCCTCTACTTTCTTTTCTCTCTTAACTAACTAACTAACTAACTAACTTTAATTCTGCATATTTTTTTCACTAAATTCTATTTTTTGCTTGACATACAACCTCATTTTGTTCGCATTACATTTTTCTTTATGAAAGTCCCTTTCATTTACCAATTCATTAATTCCTCATGATTCCTTTGTTCTTTCCCTCTCACAAGTCACTCCAATCTTTAGAGTTAGTGATCCATCACATCTATTCTCATTTGGACCTAATCTAGCCTTCCATCATTTTTATCCCTCTGTTTCATTTAATTCCTCCCTTTCTTTCTTCCATCAATCACTTATTAATTCCATTTTTAATCTATTCCCATTTCATATTCTCATTATTCTAAAAAAAACATTTCCCTCTTACTACATTTCATCTAATTTTTTATTATTTATTTTTCATTTATTTATTTTTTATTGATACATCTATTACATTTTTCAAGGGTGTTTTTACAGGTTAAAGGTTGCATTGCTAGTACCACCTATCTTAAAACCTATACACATTGTCTTTCTTTCACCTGCGCCACATTTTTCTCTGATGCACAAATAAAAATAACAAAAACAAATTCAACAAAAGAAGGAATATACAAAAGGATGTTCCTTCTCCCTTCCTCCCCTCTCACCGAGAGAAGGGCTGGGGGTAGCAAACAGAAGTAAACAAAAGATGAACATTGAAGTTCATGAGGCGAGACATCTCAACACCTCATAACAAGTCTCCATACTTTCCTTATTTCCTTCGCGTTTAATGTCCATTTCGTCCCTTCTTTTATTTTCTGTTTTTTTTTCTTTTTTCTTTGATTTAAGTCCATTCCAACCTCGCCTTGTTCTCACAATCATCTTGTTTCTTCATCTACACACATTTATTATCAGGAACTCGGGAACAGTTCAAATCTCTTCTCAGTATCTTGTTTGTGAGACTTGGGAGATTCTCTCTCTCTCTCTCTCTCTCTCTCTCTCTCTCTCTCTCTCTCTCTCTCTCTCTCTCTACTCAATAGGTTTACGTAGGATATTCTCTCGGATATTCTTTTTGATGGTTCGTTGATCTAATAACGAGAACATTCAAATTAATTCACCCGTCCCAGCCTTTCACGGAAGCCAAAAGAGTCAGTCACTCGCCTTGTCTAGTCTCGCGTTGTTTTGTCTTATCTCTTGGGAAACTACGAGGAAAAGTTTATGTGTACACCAACGTTTTTTCCCTTCAACTGAAAACTTTTATCTCTCAACTTAGCGCACGTTTTCTAGCATGAAGAGTAAATATCTACTTTTTTTTTTTTTTTTGTATTTTGTCAGTGGAAAAATTTGTTAATGAGAGAGAGAGAGAGAGAGAGAGAGAGAGAGAGAGAGAGAGAGAGAGAGAGAGAGAGAGAGAGAGAGAGAGAGAGAGAGA
>JAHFWG010000425.1:11040-23540 GCA_020233015.1 Callinectes sapidus | reverse complement strand
ACTCATCTGCTGCTGCAGGAGAGCTGCCACCTAGTGGACGAGGTGCTGGAGGACGCATGCAGCACCACCGCCCTTCACCAGGCAGCCTCGCATGGTCAAGATGGCTGCGTGGCGCTGCTAGTGACGGCTGGAGCTAACACACAGAAATGCGACACCTACGGCCAGACGCCTAGAGTCCTGGCTGCCATGTGTGGCCACAAAAGTACTGCTGAATTGCTGGGCGAACTAGATCAAAATGTGCAGAAGCTTCTTTGCAGCTCACCCACCCCTGACGAGAAAGCGACGCAAGGATTTAAAGCGTATATGAAGCTTTATGAAACAATTAAATTTAAAGGTCTGATGCCGTATGACCCTCACCATCCAGACAGCGTCACAAGGAAGATTCTGAAGAACATAGGGCCAAGAAACCTGAAGCAGGAAGCTGAGCGGGTGTTCGTTGACTTGTCACGGGGCGAGGCCCTTGAAATACATGACGTGGTGATGGCAGAACTGAAAGCCATTATGGATAAGGTGTCAGCCGAGAATCCCACCTACCACGGCGACCTGAGGCTGGCGGGCAGCTCTCGGGACGGCTCCAAGTTGTACGCCCCTGACGAGTTTGACGTAAATCATTCAGCAAGAAGGCGTGAGAGCAAAAGTCAATGAGAGAAGGGAGGAGGAAGCCCTGCTGAAGGGCAGGTTAGAGATATCTGTAGACACTGACAACCCACACCTTCAGGAGAATAATTTCATGGCCAATCTGTACGAGGAAGTGCACCGCTGCCTTGCTAACCATACCCTGCAGGATGAAAGACTGAGCCTGGTGCAGCCGGGCCTGACAAGCACGCAGGTGGGCGTGGCACTCTACCTAGCCTGGCAGGGACAAGAGTATCCTCTGCTGCTGGTCGGCGTGGACCTGGTGCCGGTGCTGGAGGTGCCGTGGCCAGAACAAATCCCCAGACCCTTCCTCACTCCCGGGGACACCAACACTATACAGCTCAGTAATGCCGCGGACGGCACATGGCGCTGCAGCTTTGCCTTGACAGAGGCACAGGTGCTGGAGACGTTGAGCCCCGAGGAACTCATGGCATTTTTTATGGGAAAGGTACTTCTTTCTTGCCTCAAGGCCGAACGCTGGATGTCACGACACAAGAAGAGCTTGTACACCTGGTTTGCCACACGGGATTGGAACATTCCGGTGCCGAGCGGGTTCTGCTTCAAGAATGCATTCCTACGGTGGCTGGAGAGTAGGAGGTGTGAGGAGAGGCTACAGGAAGACCCTGCCAGATGGCTGGTGGAGGTGTTCAGACTGATGTGTGTAGACCCAGAGGAATCACGAGAACACCTCACAACTGTAAACAGCTCCGCCTACTTTGGAGGGGACTGTGAGGGCCGCAAACCTGGACATGGGGCGCCCATCATTGTACAGTGTCTGGAGGAGGACTTGGAAGAGACGCAGTCTGGCTCAGCTGAGGAGGACCTGGAAGAGACGCAGTCTGGCTCAGCTGACCAGAGATCTGAGCCAAGACAGCCAGATCAAGGTGAGGAACATACTGTTGGGACTGCACCTCTGGATGCTGATGATGCAACTCCATGGTGACGATAAGCAGTGATTCATACCACCCTCTGTAAACCTCTCCTTCACACACACACACACACACACACACACACACACACGCACACACACCGCGTAGTGTAGTGGTTAGCATGCTCGGCTCACAACCGAGAGGGCCCGGGTTCGAGTCCCGGGCGTGGCGAGGCAAATGGGCAAGCCTCTTAATGTGTATCTAGCCCCTGTTCACCCAGGCAGCAGCAAGTAGGTACGGGATGTAAGTCGAGGGGTTGTGGCTTCGCTGTCCCGGGGTGTAGTGTGTGTGATGTGGTCTCAGCCCTACCCAAACATCGGTCTACATGAGCTCTGAGCTCGCTCCGTAGGGAAAGGCTGGCTGAGTGACCGGCAGGCGACCGAGGTGAATAACACACGAGAGAGAGAGAGAGAGAGAGAGAGAGAGAGAGAGAGAGAGAGAGAGAGAGAGAGAGAGAGAGAGAGAGAGAGAGAGAGAGAGAGAGATTCGTTGGTATCCTGTCTGACGTCGCCCAAGGGTACGAGGATACGATATTTAGGAGTGATTTACCATCGAATATTGATTAATGTTAGTGGCATGCTAAGTGCTAAGTGGTGCTGCAGGTTGCTCGGTGACATATAGGGCTAATTAATAAAGATTGTACGCCTCATAGAAGTTCCTACGGTAAGACACTGCTAGAGGTGTGTGTAAAGACATTATGTAGTAATACTTAATTAATGGTACTAATACAGTACCTACAGTACAACAACAACTATTGACTATATATTAGGTTCGTGCAATGTTGTAAAACATGTTAAGAATTTCAAGGTACTGGACTTTGAGCCATTATTTATTTTCTGATGTGCATTGCGGTTTACAAACTGTGTTATATATATTTATCATGTGTGCTGAGACGAACATGGATTAATTAAGAGTAGAGAAGTGGAGAAAGTAGCAAGTGTGAGTGAGACCAGGAAAATGGAGAAACGAGAACAACAACGAGGAGTATTACATGTATGTTGGTCATGCAGATGTCAATAGTGAATAGTGAATAGTGAATAGTGTACTGTTCATAGCACTGTACACAGACTGCTGCTGCTGCTGCTGCTGCTTGATTTAGTGCACCCTTTGTCTGTGGATGATGATGATGATGATGACACAACTCACCAGTTAACTTAATTAACTAGCGCTAATAGAACCTGCTCTAATTAAAGCTATTCCCACAAAAAAGTAAAGGCAAATATATTAAAGAGAGTAATCATGCCAACATGAATGGGGATGTGACAAACAATGTTATAATGTAAGAAAGTAATATCACAAAGCTAACAATAAACGTAATAAACATCAAAGTACTGCCACGTATAATATTATGAAAGAGAAAAGTAAAAATTACAAAAGGGAAGTAATACTTCTAATATAGTTAAAAAAAACAAAAAAAGATAAGGGAAAACCAAAGTAAAGAAAGATGCAAGGTCATACTGGAAGATATTGAAAGGGGAACAAGGCAACAAGGAAAGCAATCTTCTTACATTGGACACTTTTTACCACCATTTAAGAATGCTGCTAATTAAGTAACTGATGATGACAATGATATGATGAATGAATGATCGTAGGAACTAGGATTTCAACAGGGAATATAATAGTGCCGTTGTACAGTATATACATAAAAACAAAGGAGACGTCACAGATACCAATCAATAACTACAGGGGAATGAGTAACTTAATTGTATGTATGGCAAAGTGGTTTGTTTTCCTCCATACTGAACCAGCGTCTCAAACTTTATTCTGACGTTAAAAACATAATCAATGAAACACAGGAAGGATTTAGGCAGGAATATTCCACTCTGGACCACATAATTATATTTGCTTACATGATGTATTATTGTTGATCTTTTTAAGTGGATTAAAAAAAACTTTTGATTCTGTGTGGAGAGAAGGGTTGTGGAATAAACTTGTTAGGGATAATGTTAATGGTAAATTGTTAAATGTATGTAGTACGTATGATAATATTAAGTCCTGTGTAATGGTTAATGAACAGGTCTGTCTGTCTGTCTGTCTGTCTGTCTGTCTGTCTGTCAGGCACTTTTACATGTAATATGGGAGTGAGACAGGGAGAAAACTTGTGAGTCACCATTGCTTTTTTGCTTTCCATGTTAAGGATTTACAGGAAAAAAACTTATTGAATTTAATCGTAATTACCAAGATTTTGATGACTTGATGACTTGATGATTACTGAAGTGATTTGTATTAATATACAGTATGCAGATGATGATAATTGTATTATTAGTACCTAGATTTTGATGATTGTTTTCTTGATGGTTACTGAAGTGATTTGTGTTAATGTATGCAGATGATAATTATAATTACCTAGATTTTCATTACTGTTTTCCTGATGATTAATGAAGTGACTTGTGTTAATGTATGCAGATGATGATAATTGTAATTACCTATGTTTCCATTACTGTTTTCTTGATGATTACTGAAGTGATTTGTGTTAATGTATGCAGATGACACAGTGTTACTATGTGACAGCGAAGCAAACAAACGTGAACCAGGCACTAACAGCGCTTTTTACTTATTGTTCCGAGTAATAAAAGTTAAAGGTTAACTGTGACAACAACACTGAAATAATAGTATTTAGCAGAGGACAAGACTTAGTGCAAACAAACAATTATAATTTCCAATGAAGTGGTGAGAACCATCTACCACAAATAAGTTTTAAGGCTTATTATGCACCTGACAGGAGGTTGTGTGTGCATGCAACACTCGCAAAACTATTTTAAGTGGACTTTGGATAAAAGGGGAAAATCACCTCATTGTTGTTCACAACCACAAAGTCATTTGGTAAACCAGGATCAAGGGACCTGGATGAGGCCCCTGGACGAGGGACAGTATCAAAGATGCTGGGATTAATCTATTTATATTTTCACCTCACTCTACTGGATCAGCCTCTTCCAGCAAGGCAGCGATCTATCTACCACTGTCAACCATTGTGAGAGCAATAGGAGGGGCTAGAATATCTACGTTCAGTAATCAGCATCAGCCTGGTAAAGAGTTGTTGATATAGACAGTACTGTGGTTCTATATGTTAAGATAATATAGTGTTTTTATATTACTGTACATGTTACATTGTCAAGAAATGGGAACTAAATGTTTAATTGGCCTGTGTTTATTGTTTTCCTCTGTAGCATTGTGTATACGAAGCTCTCATTGGGTGACTTAGTATGCTGTCAAACGAGGGAAGTGAAATTATAAGATTAGGCAAATACTTACCAAGTATGAAGGTTGATCTTAATTCCACGAGCATTGGAGTGCATCACTTAGATACCGAATGCCCACCCATGCCCAACTCTTAAGCCTTGAATACATCCACACAGGCAATCAACTTTGGGGCTGGGTCTCTCAAAGCTACACTCTAAACCTGAAGACTGAGCGGGGAGGCGCCACGCCACGGAGCATCCCATTTCATGCCTAGTTCATTGACGCAGCCAAACGCTGTCTACTGCTGGCTAAGTATTCGCTTTATCTTATCACTTTAGAACACACTCAACACTTCGTCTATAAACCACCAACGATGGAAATTTTTTGAAAACATATTTACTTGTTTTTCTCACTTTCTTTCCTCTCTCTTTACCGGAGTGCAATAGCTGATTTTTGGTGTGGTTTCCTTTTCCTTGACATGGCATGACGTGTTGAAGTAATAGAGCCAGCCGCGCTGCTCAGGCCCTCCTTCCCCACCACACAACTACACACGTTCTTGCCTCCACACACACACACACACACACACACACACACACACACACACACACACACACACACACACACACACACACAAAGGACAAGGTAAGGCAAAGCGAGGCAGGCGAGGGCGTGGGGTGTCGGGTGGTGCAGTGTTTACATCCTCGCGGCAAACCAAACCCTCCACGCGATGATGATGACTCGTAGTAGCATTGAGCGGTGAATTAGCGCCGAGTTGCCGCTGCTTTGGCTGGGGACGCACCGGGGAATGGTGGCCCTAATTCTGTATTATTCTTTTTAATCGTTCTTTATTAGTTTGGCATTAGAATTGTATATTGAAAGTATAATTTTGGAATGTTTTCTTCTCTGTCTTTTTTCGAGTCTAACATTCAATATTCTCTATATTAAACTTATTGGTTTTTTTTTTGTTTTTTTTTACCACGTCAATTTCATCTTATTTATTTATTTATTTTCATTCGAAATTTTACTGATATTTTTTTCTTTTATTAGCTTGTCATTCACGTTCCGTTTTTTTTTTTTTTTTTTTTCCCCAATCAGTCTGTCATTGATCTCACATTTTACCTTTTTTTTTTTCAAACTGGCCATTCTTCATCACCTATTTTCATCCTTTTTTTTTTTACCTTTTTTTTTTTTTTCAAGCATGTCAATTTTGTTGGTTGAATTTTTTCTCAATATGTCATTTCTTGCTTATTTCTATTTATTTATTTATTTCTCTATTTATTCATTTATTTATTTTATGTTTGCTTCGATCTCCTCCTTAGGTTTGTTATAGCATGTCAGTTTGTCATTACTTTCTGGAGGAGGCTCCCAGTGATGGATGGCAGTGACTTTCCCTTTTCTTTCTTATCTTATTTATCATTACAACCATCAAACCTTATCGAGAAGGAAGGATAAAGAAAGAGTAGAGATCTTTCTTCCTTCCTTTCGGCACGGCAGTTTATTTGGGTTATTATTATTATTATTGTTGTTGTTGTTGTTGTTGTTCATGTTGCTGCTGCTGCTGCTGCTGCTTTTTTATTGTTATTGATGTTGCTGCTGTTCAAGATACCCAGCCAGGCACTGAGCCAGCCAGCCAGCCAGGCACTGAGCCAGCCAGCCAGCCAGCCAGCCAGTCACCCATCGCTGTAACACAACAAAAAAACACCTGAACACCACACTAAACCAAACCAAAATAGCAGGCCACTCCTTCAGGCACCTCTCCCTCCTGCCACTCCACCCCGCGCTTCTCCCTTACACGGTTCACCCCCCCTCCCTCCTCTTCCTACTTCTCCCTACCACTCCACCACCAGTCCTCACCACCGCCCACCTCCCTAGTCTCACCAGAGCTTCTCCCCACCGCTCCAGACCACCTCCAGTCGCCTGCGTTCACAGTGAAAGACGTGTCCGCAGGTCAAGTAGTTTGGGAAATCCCCGGTGCGTTGATTAAGAAAATACAAAATGATAAAGCAAACTACAAAGGGAGAACGAATAGAACACAAACTGACACATTAAGAAAGAAAATATGAAAATAACACCATCAATAAACTAAGAAAAAAATACATACACGAAAAAACTCCATAAAAAAATATTCTTAAAAAATTCAGACCATTTCACATCAAACAGAGAAAGAAAAAATGAAGAAAAAGAGAGAAGGAGGACATGGAGAAAGAAGGAAAATGCCAATGAAATGAAATGAGACCAAACCCAATGAAGTGACAGACAGACACCAACAACCACTCCACCACAACACACCACACCAGGAATAATTATGCACCGCCCTTTGCGTCCTCCCTCAGGTGACCACCACTGCTGCTGCTGCTGCTGCTGCTGCTGGACAGACGGAGGGACGGAGGGAGGGACGGAGGGAGGGATGGAGGGAGCTTGACATGAGGACGCCACCATCACTGACTGGTGACGCACTGACTGGTGACGCACTGCTGAGGTGGTGAGTGGGGATGGATGCGGGTGGTCAAGGGTCAGGCGTGTATTGACCTGGTGGTGGCTCGGCGGTCACCAGTGATGCAGGGCGCGTTGTGTGAGTCATTACAGCGTGATAATGAGCGATGGTTGTGGTGGGTCGCGGTGGACAGCAGTTGTACCGCCCTGATGCTGTGTAACTGTTGACAGGTGTGGTGGTGCTGTGTCGACCCGTTATGGTATTTGTGGCACTGTGTTATGTGATGGTGTAGAGTGAGTGGCCCCGTGTACATTTACAGTGATGCAGCGAGGACACACACACACACGCGCGTGAGCCCAGGTTAGTTTGCACACACACACACACACACACACACACACACACACACACACACACACACACACTATACAACTACACTCTTAGAAACCGTTAAATTTTTATGTGGATGTTAAAGAATTGCATTCCAGAACATCAATGAAAAAAAAAGGGAAAGAGTAAAAGAAAAAAAGACACTGGCCACTCAGAAACACACACACAGACACACACACACACACACACACACACACACACACACACACACACACACACACACACACACACACACACACACAACCGAGAGGGGCCGGGTTCGAATCCCCGGCGCGGCGAGGCAAATGGGCAAGACTCTTAATGTGTACTATCTAGCCCCTGTTCACCCACACAGCAGCAGCAGCAGCAGCAACAGCAGCAGCAGCCAGTAGGTACGGGATGTACTCGTAACTCTATGGGTTGTGGCTTCGCTGTCCCGGTGTGTAGTGTGTGTGATGTGGTTTCAGCCCTACAGACCGCAAGATCGGTCTATGAGCTCTGAGCTGACCTCGCTCTGTAGGGAAAGGCTGGCAGGTTGGCTGACCAGCAGCCGACCGCGACACTGAATTACACACACACACACACACACACACACGGAATGACAGTAATGTTAGCGCCACCCCCCCCCCCCCCTAGTGCCGCGCCACCCCCACGCCTCCTCCTCGCCAAGCGTCACCGCCTGTTACCTCCTCAATGACCGCAAGCCGTATCGGGAAGAGAGAGTGCGAGAAAGAGAGAGAGAGAGAGAGAGAGAGAGAGAGAGAGAGAGAGAGAGTCATGACCTGGTGACCTGGGTGGACGGACGCCTGCTACCCACCAGCACGGCAGCACGCCAGCACATTGGTTACTCCCACCACGGCACTGGCTGGATCACATAATATTATGTACATGTTGTCTTCACTTTGGGCTTCAGCTGAGGTGGATTGTCATTGGTCTGACCGTTCAGTGAGTGGCAGCGACGCACTCACTACTTGTATAGACTTGTATGTACTGCACACGTCTGCGCCGCACCGCCATCATATTCTTATTATTGAAGTTACACCTTTTTTTCTTTTTTTTACAGGTGTGGGGAGGGCAGGGGTTACGGTCTTAGGAGAAACTCTCAACATGATATGCCTTCCTTGCAGTATATTCAAAAGACTTTACTTGTATTTAGAAAGAAATGATGGGAATGTTTTATATTTTTAAAGGTAAATTAACAAGATTCCTCCACGATTTGTATGAAAAATCTTCCACACTGTATATGTATGTATAGCATTCACGAGGACCTATTGTATACATAGTGAAGTTGCAACAGGTTTCTAAAAGTTTTGTTATGGTTCTCGTGTCATTTTGACAAAAATTCAACATTATGAAGAAAAAAAAACTCACGCATGTCACCTCCACTACATTCAAAAGCCTTAAGGTCAATTTACACTGATTTCATAAGGTATTTCTATGGTCTTCTATGTTACCAACACGAGAAACATTAATAAGTTAACCCGACTTGTCTTCTCAGTGGGATTTGAAAATAGTCGTGGTGAGAGAGAGAGAGAGTGTCTTCTCAGTGGGATTTGAAAATAGTCGTGGTGAGAGAGAGAGAGAGAGAGAGAGAGAGAGAGAGAGAGAGAGAGAGAGAGAGAGAGAGAGAGAGAGAGAGAGAGAGAGAGAGAGAGAGAGAGAGAGCAATGAGTAGGAGAATACGTGTGTGTGTGTGTGTGTGTGTGTGTGTGTGTGTGTGTGTGTGTGTGTGTATTAAGCGACCCACTCAAGAGGTATATGCCGAGGCTTGTTGTCCTGTGGAAATGTTTCCAGACAGATGACCTCCTATGTACATTATGGCGCCTCGTGTGTAGGAGCAGCCTTCACAGTGCCGCCCGCCTGTTGCTTGTTACGGCGCAGACAAGGCGCTGGTTGGGTCTTGTGTACATTATCTACTTCCCTTTCTCCTTTACTCATTGGACTACTTTCTATTTACTATTTACTCGCATTTTGCCTACTTTCCTTCCTTATTTTCCGTTTCTCGTACTTATCTTATCACAGTTCCGTGCCCCTGCAGACGTTGGCGACCATGGATTGCCACATCTCTCTCTCTCTCCCTATCTCTTGTCATTTGCAATATTTGTACAGCTTTACCTTCATCTCCTGCTGTTCTTATTATTCCATCCATATACTCCTCCCTTTGTCTTCCTCTTGCTCTACAACCTGCCTGGGATTCTACCTGTTAAACCTAAGTCTTCTATCTTTCCTCTTCTCCTAACATGTCCCACAAACCTCATCTGTCTTGCTCTTATCTTCACCAGTAATTCTCTATCACTACCCAATCTTCTTAGCACTTCTTCATTCGATATTTTGTCTATCCCAGATACTTTCAAAAGCCTTTGCCAACACCACATTGGCGAAGGCTTTTGAAAATACCTTGGATTTTTCAAAAGCCTCTCATAATTACTTTTCTTTTCATTTAATCGCGTCATTCACTTCACATTATCACTCCTACATTCAGTGCATGGTGTAGTGAATCCAATACTTACTTACTCGCCTCTCAGTCCCTCGTCTAATCACCACTGGCTTCCTCATTAATTAACTCGCCTCACTTTTACTCCCAGCACTCAGCAGGAGGTAGCGCTACACGCAGGTTCCGGCTCACTCTTGGCTCACTCAATGGGACCTCTCGGCTTTCACGGGCGCGAGGGAAAAGTGTGCTGGAATGGTTAGGCTAACAGGTGTTAGGGCGTCGGGAGGGTGGGTGTATGGTCGACGAGTGGCGGCGTATGGCTGGCGGGAAGTGGGAGGGGATGGGAGGAAGGCGGGAAGAGGGAAGGAAGCCTCGTTACAATGGTATGTACCTCTACATAATATAATAAAGACTTGAGAGGTAGGCTACACGGTGACACAGACTTAGTACACAGAAGATCCTCAGGGTTCGTTATGGGAAGAGGGTCAGGAAAAAAAAGATTGGAAGTTGTGAAAAAAATTAATAGGGATGGTTCCAATACAATGCGTTAGGTATATTATGTAGTAGCGTTGATTTATGGTGAAATGGAGGAGGAATCAAGTGTGAGTCATTAGAACAAGGACAAGAAGTGATCCATATGATGCTCTATAAAGGAGAAAAACAACGTATTTGTACTGATATGATGGAGAACAGGAACCATATTCTAAAACGCTTCTGTGATGCACAGTTGCCACATTCAAAACTTTATATGGATGTTTTTATGGTGTCAGAGACAGACCAACAACAAGATTCTTATATACATTATAAACATTAGCACACTTGAGAACCCTGTTTATCATATTATCTGCAGCTTTTGGAAATAGTCATGGTTAAAGAAGAAAGCCTTTCAAAACACAGACCAAAGACTGACAAGGTGGTGGACCATTTTTTAAAGTGTTCAAAACTATAACAAGAAAAGAAATAATACAAATAACACTAATGTAATAGATCATTCTTGTGACAAGGTGAAACACAAGCTGCTCACGGTTATGAATTAAGACACGGCAAGAAGTAACGGGTTAAAGCTTCACGATGTTCAATTTTAAACAGGAGAAAATATTGTCTCCTAAAATGGACAGGTAAGAAGAAGAGAGGTTTGATGTCTCGCTGGAATGATGCTAATAACACAATGATTATAGAGGGAGGTGTGACATAAACTCGTGTTCTGAAGCACTTTGGTCTCTCTCTCTCTCTCTCTCTCTCTCTCTCTCTCTCTCTCTCTCTCTCTCTCTTGGTCTCTCTCTCTCTCTCTCTCTCTCTCTCTCTCTCTCTCATGAGCACTACCCCACCGCTTGACAGACAGCAGCACCAGCTGCTCGGGACGCCAGGCAGAGCGACGTGCCACTGTCTATGTACGTAGGTCTCCTCCAACAGGAGAACACGGCCACGTCAGTCACCACCCACCAGGACAGGACCAGGGAAGGAGCAGGAGAGGGGAGGGGGGAGGGGGGACGGGGGGCCACTCCCCCCATCACCTTGCCCTGCCCTTGCTGTCTGATCATTGAGGTTCACCCTAACAATACCTGTACTCACTCCCCTCCACCCCCCAGATACCCGCCCCGCCCCGCCCTGCCCCGCCCCCTCCACGGCTGGGCGGGTAGGTTAGGTTACCAGCTGTGGACTTTTCTGTGTGATGTTTCCTTTGTTTCTTTCTTGTGTTTCCTGTGTGTGGATTGTATGTACTGGCAATAAAGTATTAACTACTCCATTATTACCCAGCGCAGCGGGTCTTTGCTTCACGTCCTCTCCTACGTGTGTGTGTGTGTGTGTGTGTGTGTGTGTGTATGTGTGTGTGTGTGTGTGTGTGTTTTCCATGAGGACTGAGAAAACAGTGCTAAGTGAAACGATTAGGAAAAAAAAAGGTACACTTGTAGGTTACAACCACAATATCAACAACAACAACAACAACAACAACAACAACAACAATAGCAAGAGTATATAAATAATAAAATAGACATTTATCATAAACAGCGCATATAACATACCATGACATAACAATAGGAATACAGTGGGGAATAACACACGCTGCTGCTGCTGCTGCTGCTGCTGCTGCTGCTGCTGGGCTGTGGTAAGGGAGGGAACGGTCACCACAAAGCAGTAAGTAATATTATAGTATATATGTACACAGCTTCCTCGTAGTCAGTGTAGGTAGTAGCCTTTACCTCCACCAGCAGGAAATGTGTCAATAATTATATAGTAATAAGCCTTTTATAGCAGCGCAGTGACGCATACATTAGTACACAGTTCAGTATACGATGATGCAACATTCACTCACACTAACCTGAACCACGCGAATGACACATTTCTAATTTGGACGCCTTTCATTATGTAATACAAATAGACCCTTTACCTCACCACGATCTTTTAACGCCACCTGAAATACAATTATTAACCGATAACCAAGACCGCCATAAATAATTTACGTACGTAGAACAGCATTTTGTAACAATATCCACAACACACACTGCTAAACCTACTGTAT
>JAHFWG010000748.1:54564-62125 GCA_020233015.1 Callinectes sapidus | reverse complement strand
TATAACTTCACTTTTCTGTACGTACACTGCATAGTCTCATAAGAGTCTCAGACTTACTATTTGCTCAATACATCCTCTTCTTTCCTGAGCACCAGCTTGACACTTCTCTACGTCACACCACAGTTTTAACCTATTAAGACGTTTTAATGTCATATTGTATTTTGGCAAGCATGTCCATAACACTAATTCCCCTATAGTTACCGCACAACTATTGTGATCCGTCCTTGGACACAATCAGACTCAAACTGGATTAGTTCCAATCTCTTCTCTTAAGGAGTAATTCTACTATAGGTGCATATATCTATATATATATATATATATATATATATATATATATATATATATATATATATATATATATATATATATATATATATATATATATATTTGGTATATGAAACTCTTATTACCTTTTAAATTTATTATAAAAAACTTATTCTATAATATATGTTGAGTAAGTCTTTCCGTCCTCGACTTCGCGGCAAGTTCGTTTCACGTCACAGTTCACCAACCATATCCTTGTCTACTGACGAATTATTACTCTTCCTATTAAACTAAAGGAATTCCTATATAACCTAACTTGTATAAAAACAAAGTGAATTTCAGTTAGTAAATGAGACCAACCCCCTTGCCTTGCTCTAAGCTCTACTCACGACAAACAGAGTGTAGTACAGTATCTCCATCTTGGTTCCTTCTCCTCGTTTTATTTCTTTAATCTTCTTTCTTCTTTCTTCTTTTTTCTTTCTTCTTCCTTCTTTCTTCTGACTTCCTTGTAACTTGAAGTCTATAGCTTCTTACTTCTTTGTAACTTGAAGTCTTATAGCTTCTTCTTACTTCTTTCTTCTTTCTTCTTCCTTCTTTCTTCTAACTTCCTTGTAACTTGAAGTCTATAGCTTCTTCTTACTTCTTTGTAACCGGAAGTATTATAGCTTCTTACTTCTTTCTTCTTTCTTCTTACTTCTTTCTTCTTTCTTCTTCTTACTTCTTTCTTCTTTCTTCTTACTTCTTTGTAACTTGAAGTCTTATAGCTTCTTATTCTCTTGAAGTAGAAGAGTTTTATTGAAGAGAGAACAGGATGGGATTTCTGCTGCCGGAGGACAAGACAAGCGGGTGGTGCTACAAGTTCTTATTCTAAGAGTTCACCACGGCGCTGTCTGAATGTAGACTGACGTCCCTTCTGCTGTCTCTCTTTCACGTATCCTCATACGGAAGTGTATGGGGGCGTTGCTTGGCTATTCTTGTTTTCATTGTCGTACCAAGTGCCGCACCAACTATCCGTTTTTTCTACTGCTCCAGTTCGTCCATATCGCCGGATGCTATGGGGGCGTGACAGATACCACCCTCGTCTCCCTTGTTGTTCTCTGTGTCGTTCTCCATATCTTCTTCTGTTATTTTAGGTAACCGGTCTGCTTGCAAGGAGCGTTTCCAACACAACATCTTACTACCTGACCTGAACAGTACCACCAGCCAGCCGCTGTACCACCAAACAAGGCTACGGTAACTCCCGCTTGTCAACACAATAAGGAAAATAATGAGGAAGAACATTATTAACCATGACACTGCCATCTGGCTAAAAGCATCTCCAATAACTTTACTTCTTCCTCTTTCCCTCCTTTATTTCATCGTGATGGCACTACTGCCATCACTTCTATCTTTAAAGTAGAATTCTTCTCTCAAAACTGGCTGATAACGCTATCTTGGATGCTTCTGGGTTTGTTCCTCCCTCTGACTATTTCATGCCTTCTCCCCAGTGATGCTTTCCATGCCCTACTATAGCTGACTATTTCCTGCCTTCTCCCCAGTGATGCTTTCCATGCCCTACTATAGCTGAATATTTCATGCCTTCTCCCCAGTGATGCTCTCCATGCCCTACCATAGCTGGACTAAATCCTCGGAAAGCTTATGGACCTGATTATTCTCAAAAACTGTGTTTCCCCGGTTGCACCCTGCTTTGCCAAACTCTTTCAACTCTATCTATCGACTTGTACCTTTCCTTCCTGCCGGAAGTTTGCCTAGTACATTCAGCCTGTCCCTAAAAAAGGGTGACAGTTTTAATCCCTTAAATTACCGCCCTATAGCTTTAATCACCTGCTTGAAAAAGCTTTAAAATCTATCCTCAATTGGAATATTACTAAACATCTGTCACTTTACAATCTTGTATATGTACATGACCGCCAGTATGGCTTCCCTCAAGGTTGCTCTACTGGTGATCTTCTGCCTTTTCTCGTTGGGTCCTTGTCATCCTCTTTTAGAGATTGTGGGAAAACTTTTGCCGCTGCCTTAGATATATCAAAATCTTTTGATAGACTCTGGCACAAAGCTTTGATTTCAAAACAGCCCTCACACTGTTTCTATCCTTCCGTCGGCAACTTTATCTTAGGTTTCCTCTCTGAACGTTCTAGTGCTGCTGTGATAGATGGTCATTGTTCTCCTAAAATCTATTGAAAGTGGTGTTCCTATCAACTCTACTATCACTTTATTTCAATTACTCATCAATGATCTTCAAAACCAAATTTCTTGCCCAATCGATTCATTGCTACGTTCATGATTCCACCCTAAGCTTCCAAAGTCTTTCCAGAGACAACCAACCCTTCAGGAAAGCAACAGTTCACTATGGGACGCAAAACAACAGAACGTCTCACTTCTGATCTCTCTAAGATTCAACTTTCCCCCTCTTCTACAGTGAATATTTTCTCTCTTTCCTTACTTATAATCTAAAATGGAGACTTCACATCTTTTGTCTCACTAAAACAGCTTCTATGAAGTTAAGCGTTCTGAGGCGTCTCTGCCAGTCTTTCTCACCTCCCCACGGCCAACTCTGCACAAGGGCCTTGTCTGCCCATGTACTATGGAGTACTACTCTTGACATGTATGGCGGGGATCCACTCACACAGTCTCTTTAAATAGGGTGGAATCAAAAGCTTTTTGTCTCATCAACTCCTCTCCTGTGACTGACTGTCTTCAGCCTCTCTCTCTCTCTCTCTCTCTCTCTCTCTCTCTCTCTCTCTCTCTCTCTCTCTCTCTCTCTCTCTCTCTCTCTCTCTCTCTCTCTCTCTGATACGAGCTGGAGCGGTTCCGCGTTAAAAGGGCACGCGGCGTTCAGAGAGTTATATTAAAGGAGTTTAGTGAGTGAGTGAGTGAGTGAGTCTACGGCGTATGAGTTCTTGGAAAGTTCTTGGAAGGAAAGATGCATGAACATGCAGAAGCTTGCAAACCACCCCTGGGTTGTACACACACACACACACACACACACACACACACACACACACACACCTATAGAGTGGAAGGGAGCTACTATGGTACCTATTTACAAAGGAGGAAAGAAGACAGACCCACTAAATTATAGACATGTGTCACTAAGAAGTACGTATTGTCAGCAAAATCTTCGAGATATCAATCAAAGAGAAATGAGTGAGATATTTGGAAGACAATAGAATTATATTTAATAGGCAATTTGGAAGCAGACAAGGAAAATCATGTGTGACGAACCTACTAAGTTTCTGTACAAGAGTAATTGAAGGAATCGAAAACACAGATGGGTGGGTGGATGCTGTCTACCTAAATAAAGAAAAAAAAATTGATAGACTTCCATACAAGAGACTCTTATGGAAACTGAAACACAGGTGGACTGAGAGGGAAAGTATTAGAATGGGTCCAAGACCTATCGAAAAATAGAGAAATGAGAACTGTAATCAGGGAAGCAACTTTAAGTTGGAGAAATGTAACAAGTGGAGTACCACAGATATATGCAAATGACATGCAGTGTGGCGTGACCAGCTATATGAATCTATTTGCAGATGACACCAAATTGATGACAGTTGTTAAGAACACTGATGACTGTCAAGAACTACAAGAAGATATAGACAAGATTAATGAATGGAGTAAGATGTGGAAACTGGATTCTGATGCAAAGAAATGTCATGTGATGGAGCTAGGCAAGAGCAAAAGAAGGCCAAAATGGAGCTACAAGTTGGGACAGGAGGAAATACTTAAGACCAAGGAAGAAAAAGATCTGGGAGTGGTGATACAGGATACACTGAGCCCCGAATGGCACATAAGCCAACTATTTGGATCAACATACAGAATATTAACGAACATTAGGGTGGCTTTCCACTACATAGATAAAGATATGATGAGAATTCTAACCAGTATGATACGCCCAAGGTTGGAATATGCAGCAGTGGTGGTGTGGTTACCTAATATGAAAAAGGATGTAAGAAAAGTAGAAAGGATTCAAAGAGTGGCCACAAAAATGGTACCAGAATTGAGAGAACTAACTTATGAAGCCAGATAAAAAGAAATGGGACTGCCAACTCTACAAGACAGAAGAGAGAGAGGATATCTAATAACTCTATATAAGATAGTAAATGGTATTGAAAAGCTGGACAAACAAAACCTGGTGATGATGGAGGAAGAAACCAGACAGATGAGAGGACACTAAAGGAAAATAAAAAAGATTCGGTATCTAACTGACATTAAAAAGTACGGTTTTCCACACAGAATTGTGGACGATTGAAATGAATTGAAAGAAGAGGTTGTTCCAGCAACCAATATGCATAGATCCAAGGAAATGTTGGATGTATGGACACAAGACACTCTGAGCCCCGCTCCAATCATGGGGGGCATACGCCAGGGAGTGCGTTGCCTTGCTTACCCTACGGCGCCACTCATGGCGGTCACGCCTCGCGAGTCTCCATGCAGGCTCCCTTCCCATACCGAGCGACTCCCAGCAGGAGGCATCGACTTGTCGCAGCCAAGAGTTCTGTGGGCGTCCTCTTGGCCTCCCCCAAGTCGGGTTGTTCCTTACGGAAACAACCCGATAAGCAGGATCGGCTTCCGGGTATCGCGCCACATGCCCATATATCCGCAGTTGTCGCTGACGGACTATGCTAGTAATAGGCCTCGAATCGGTCTCACGGAACAATCGCTGATTTGACACAAAGTCATACCAGCGGTATCCCATGATCCTGCGAAGGCAACTAGTACCAAAGACATCAATTCGCCTCTTCAGCTCGGTTTCAGTGTCCATGTCTCACAACCATAGAGTAAGACAGGGATCACCAGCGACTTGAAGATCCGAATCTTTGTCCGTCTGCACAGGTATCGACAACGCCAAATACTCATGTTGAGCGAGTCCATAACGCCGTGGGACAGACCAATCCGCCGTGCGACTTCTTGGCTCAACCCACCATCGTTATGTGAAGTGTTTCAAGATCTCAATGTCCTCACCACATGCATGGACAGACTGTACTGTTTCATTCAGAACGCCTCCAAACACATGGACCTTGGTCTTGCCCCAAGAAACCTTGAGTCCCAAGGGCTTCACCTCCTCGTGCAGTGCCTCTAGAGCCATTACCAGAACCTCCAGTGACTCAGCAAAGATTGCTGCATCATCAGCAAAAACAAGATCTGTAATCTCGGTGTTGCCGACAGATGCTCCACAATGACTTTGTTCCACAACTCTGCCTAGTACCCAATCCATGCATGTGTTGAAAAGTGATGGAGCAAGCACACAGCCCTGCCTCACACCTGTAAACACAGGGAAGAAGCTGGACACGCCTCCTCCACACTTCACAGCACTTACAGTCCCGGAGTACAGGCCAGTTAATAGACCAATGATCCTTGCAGGAATACCACGGAGACGCAAAAGATCCCAGAGTGTCTCTTGATGCACTGAGTCAAACGCATTCTTGAGATCGACATAGGCTGCAAGCACTCCCTGTCGAAACTCACGTCGGCGCTCCACCAGTGCGCGAAGTGCTAGGATACGGTCAGTTGTTGACTTACCGGGCGTAAACCCTGACTGTTCAGGTCTCTGATGCTTCAGCAGGTGAGTGCGGATCCGCGTCAGCAGCAAATAGGCAAGCACCTTGCCTGGTACGCTGAGCAGTGTTATTCCACAGTAGTTGTTGCAGTCTTGACGGTCCCCTTTCCCCTCCCAGATAGAGACGACCAACCCCTTCTTCCAGTAAGGAGGAATGGTACCTGAATGCCATATATGCCAGTCAAGACTGCATGCAACCCACGGACCATGGCTTCACCCCCAGCTTTGAGCAGCTCCGCACTGATGTTGCAGATGCCAGCTGCCTTTCCACCCCTTAACTTTGCCACAACCTCTTTGACAACGCCGATGGAGGAGGTAGTTTCGTCTATGGGTGGATCAGCATCCAGCGTGTGCAACCCTGCAATCCGGAACTGTCCGCTTGGAGGATCCACCTTGAACAGCTGCTCAAAGTACTCAGCCCAACAAGCCATCTGCCCATCTGTGTCCGATACGAGGCAACCATCTGCTGTTCAGATAGCACTAACCTGAGAAGTAAACTTGGAGCGGAGTTTCTTCAGAGCTCGATAGGCAAATCTGAGGTCATTAGCATTTAAATGACACTCGACATCCTCAGCGAGACCCCTAACATACCTCTCCTTGTCTCTTCTCAGGAGAGTTCTAGTCCTACGTGATAGAGCCCTGTACTGGTCATGGTCCCCAGCAAGTCTGGCAGCGTGACTCTCCTCAATACTTTCCAGTGTCTCTACAGAGATGAAGCCACTTTGTGACCTCAAGCGCTCCCCAATGCATTCACTGGCAGCCTCAAGAGTCTCACGTTTGAAGGTATCCCATAGTTCTTCAGGGTCCTCAGGGGTGTCAAGCGCTTCAAACCGATTGGAGACTGTCACTGCATACTGTTGTGCACATGTCAAGTCCTTCAGTTTCTCAATATGAAACACAGTGTGGTTACATCTTGGAGGCTTTCTGGACTTGACATGAGGCTTGAATGAAACAACAAGCCTGTGGTCGGTCGCAAAGAACTCGGCACTCCGAAAAAACCTGCAGTTCTGGAGGATCCTCCAACGAGTACTGACAAGGATATGGTCGATCTCCTTTGCTACCCCTCCGGCATTGCTATACCAAGTCCAGCGGTGCAGGGCTGGTCTCTGATACCAGGAACCCGCAATTCTCAGAGGGAAAGAGCTGTTCTCATTTCTGGTACCAGAGCCATGGGGACTAACACATATTTCATAGCCAGCCCTTTCAGTGCCAGTGACAGCATTAAAGTCGCCCAGGACAATGAGTGCATCATAACAGGGACACTGGTCCAGTACAGAGTCGAGTTTGGCGTAGAACATCTCCTTCTCTTCAGTTTCACACACCTCGGTAGGAGCATACACTACAACAGACATGAAGCCTAAACTGTGCTTCAGCCTTAATCGCATTATACGCTCATCAACCGGAGTAACCTCAACAACAGAGGGCAGCAGTCTGCTGGAGACGCCTATGGCTATCCCCTTGACATGGTGACCATTACTCATGCCGGACCAGTAGTAAGTAAAGCCCTTACTACTGGTCTCGCCACTACCAGGCCTCCTTGTCTCAGAGAGCCCCACCATATCCACCCTCAGCCTACTGAGCTCATCCGATAAATGAGGCAGTCGGTGATCCTCTGAGAGACTCAGGACATTCCAGGAGCCCACACGCAGAACCCTTCGAAGGTTCAGCCCAGGAGTGGTCCAACGTGTAAGCGCCACATCTGCAGCCCCACCGGCACCCCCAAAATTAGAAATAGGG
>JAHFWG010000748.1:49564-52064 GCA_020233015.1 Callinectes sapidus | reverse complement strand
TGCATTGGGCTGTGGAAAATGAACAATTAGAAGCCGTTAAGTGGCTAGTAGAGAAAAATAGTGACCTGTTGTGCATGCAAGACAAGAATGGCTGGACACCCCTGCACTGTGCTGCGCTGTATGGACATTTAAAAGTGGTGAAGTGTCAGGTGGAGCGACGTGGTGACCTGCTGTTCAAGCAAGACAATGGTGGATTCACCCCGCTGGACATTGCCATGCTGTGTGGCCACCACGACGTGGAGAGGTGGCTTGTCAAGAAGAGCGGCGGTGCAGTGACTGCTGGGCCTGTCTGTGTGGAGGATGTGGTGAGTAACTAAGTCAGTCAGTAAGATTGTGTTGTGTTGTGTTGTGTTGGCCGCACCACCTCCACCTCCACATTATCACCACAACACTGGTCGGCCATTGCAGTGACGGCTGACTAACTAACTAACTAACTAACTAACTGGTGATTGGCTAGCTGTTGGGGTGGCTGCCTCTTGCCGATCTGTGATTGGTGGGTTGGCGGAAAGTGATTCCGTCCACCTCAGTATTCCTGCTGGTCTCTCATTGGTCAGTCAGTCTTGACACACACTAATATAATTAATTATATTAATACAATGTACTGCAAAGGATCAAATATAGTAGTAGTAGTAATAATAATAATAATAATAATAATAATAATAATAATGATAATAATAATGATAATAATAATAATAATAATAATAATAATAATAATAATAATAATAATAATAATAATAATAATAGTAATAATAATAATAATAATAATAATAATAATAATAATAATAATAATAATAATAATAATAATAATAATAGTAATAAAAGTAATAATAATAATAATAATAATAATAATAATAATAATAATAATAATAATAATAATAATAGTATAAAGAATTATGAAACGTACCAACAATTATTATGATAGTAATAGTAATAGTGATATAGTAATAGTAAGAGTGAAATAGTAAAAGAAATAGTAACAGTAGTAGTAATATAGAAATAATAGTATAACAAAATAACTAGTGTAATATAGGGGAGAGAAGGATAAAGTGGCCACCCTAAAGTTTGGTGCAGTTTTATGATGACTTTTTATCCACCGATTTTGTATAAACATATACTAATACTAGCCTCAATTATTAAAATTTCTCTTGCAATATATATTTTTGCTTTAACTTTTCTTGCAAAGTGTACATACCAACTTTTTTTTAAAAATCCAAAATGGCCACTTTGCCCGACATGGTTGAATAAATTGGCCATGGTATGGTAATTCTAGGTTAATGAAAAAATTACATTGGTTTAGGATGTGTATTTAGGAAACAAAACCTTAATTCATGTATGGCATGAAAAATACTTTTAATTCTTGTAACTGCAAACACAATTATAACACTTGTATGCAAATATCCTCCTTATCTCGTAAATAGTTCAATAGAAACCATTCTTATGTGATACAATATCCAATGCAGCACAATGAAAAAGTTCATACATGGCACATTTAATCCAGTAAAATAAACTTTACTAGAATTTGACATGAAAAAATATATTGTGCCCTGTAAGTAAAATCTAAATTTTAATAGTAATTATTTCTTGTAAGCAAAATAGAAATCATATTACATGATAGATCTGATCCAATGAATTAAAGCTTAGCTAAAATTTGCCCCCCCAAATGAGCTAGTACTCTTATGCCTTTAAGTAGCTACAATCATGATTATTCTCACATGATACAGGATTTGATCAAGGACAAAAAAATCTAATTAAATGCAACACATCAGATCGAATTATATTCCTTATTTCACATAAAAAAGGTATTATTTCTTGTGTTATACATTGTGATGTAGTATTAGTTACTAAGGAGTTACTTAAACATTTCTTAATGTGCAATGTCAAAAATTCGTTGCGGGGCAAAATGGCCAGGTGGCCACTTTGACCAAAGCTTTTGTGGCCACTTTGCCTGGAATAGCATAGATCACAACATGTTGTTTCCCGAACAATGATATATACGCCATTGCTGGTTCCTACTTTATCATATAGCACCTTAATTCACACTGGTCTTACACCACTAGAGCAAATTCCTATAACACTAAGTAATACATATATATAATCAGCAATTTGGGGTACTTACCAAAGATCAAAGAAGCGAAAAAAAAAAAAAAAAAAAAAAATGCCTCTTGAAAGTAGAAGAAATCATCCTCCTGCTCAAAAGTCTCAGAGGACACTGGCAACATCATTTGCGACAGTTTTACAGGGCAACCAGGAGGCGGCAGCACTTTACCTTGGAGTAAACTCAAATGGACACTTTGAACGCTCTGGCCACTTGATCCTTCTCTCCCCTAATCAACATGGCAACAATTAACACAATACAAGTGTGTCAGGATGAAGATAATGCTCATTATTATTATTGTTGTTGATGTTGTTGTTGTTGTTGTTGTTGTTGTTGTTGTTGTTGTTGTTGTTGTTGTTATTATTACTATTATTATTATTATTATTATTATTATTATTATTATTA
>JAHFWG010000748.1:14458-18709 GCA_020233015.1 Callinectes sapidus | reverse complement strand
AGATGGCATTCCACTCCGCTCTTATCCATCCATGTAAAGCCAGTGTGCAAAGATTATTGAGTGTGTGGTCGGAGTTTATGATCAGCATCTGCATCCTGAACATTATCCTCTCTCGTATTGAGTTAAGCCCCCGTCCCGCACAGCACGATAAGAGACGATAATACCACGACTGGGCTTGACTTGGACTTTTTTCACGATAATCGACGAATCTCCCGCTAACGACAGTCACACAACAGTTATACGACAATAAACTGAACGGGACGACAGCTGTACGAATACCGAACGATACATCGTGTCATATTCGCCCATTTATCATAAGCGTACTACGACCACACACCAAAGCCAGCACGAACCATACCATAGAGATACGATGTTGGTTGATAGCACACCGATAACTGTGCGATGTACGACGACACCAAACGACAATAGGACGACAACACACCGAATACTACGACCGCCACACGACAAAGACGGATGCACCACAAACGGTGCTTCCGGTTTTCCTACCTGTATAAAAGGCGCCGTCCCACACCTAGCGGCCACAGTCTCACTACACCACCCAACGAAGCAACACTTCTCCCGCAACATGG
Organism: Callinectes sapidus; assembly: GCA_020233015.1. Classification (NCBI taxonomy): domain Eukaryota; kingdom Metazoa; phylum Arthropoda; class Malacostraca; order Decapoda; family Portunidae; genus Callinectes; species Callinectes sapidus. Next base: position 18,119 of record JAHFWG010000748.1, on the reverse strand, counting down.
CCCTGCCCCAGCCCACAGTCATGGGTACCGAGGATTGGGACCAGGAAGTGCAAAGAAGTGCTCTTCTGTTGAGTAGCACCTGGATTCAGGTGTACCTCCACCTGTTGCTCAACCTACAGGAGGAGAAAAAGAAGCCGAGAAAGAGGAAGAGCAGGCCTCGTAGGTGGTATGTGAGGCCATGGATTAAGGAGAGGGCCCAATATGGACATTATCACCAGCTCTTACCTGAACTCCAGGCCCATGACTCCGATACTTTCAGGTACTACCTCCGAGTCGACTATGGCCTATTCCAACAGATCCTGCAGCGCATAAAACCACACATCCAACGCCAGGACACGAATTGGAGACAGACACTGGAACCATGGCTTCGTTCGGCAGTCACCCTACGCTTCATGGCAACAGGCGAGGCCTACAAGAGTATGGCCCTCAACTTCCGCACTGGCGCCAACAGCATCTTGAAGGTGGTTCCTGACACGTGCGAGGCCATTATCCAAGAGTTCATGAGAGAAGTGATTGTGTGCCCATCGATCCCGCAAGAGTGGAAGGAGGTGGCAGCAGGATTTGGCAGGTAGTGGAACTTCCATAACACCCTGGGTGCCATCGACGGAAAACATGTGGCCATACACACGCCATGTGCCAACGCTGGATCGCACTATTTCAACTGTAAGGGCTACCACTCTTTTGTGCTCCTTGCGATGGTGGACTGGGCTTTGGTGGCCCACGCCTGGGCCTTCTTGTCCCTGTCACGGTAGGCACGCATCTTCTTATTATATAGCAGCTCGTGCTGCCGATACCACTCCACCACGCCCTCTTCATGATTCTCCCCGATTATGCGGTAGTTACTTTGTCTTTTTGTCTTGGGTTGGGATGCTCTCCTATCTGGTTCTGGGTCCTTCTGTACGCTGTCTTGGGTTATCTGGGTGGCGTCGTCGGTCGGTCTATCATCGTGGTATTCGTGGTATATTCGGTGTGTTATTGTGTGACGGTCGTGGAATTCGTCATGAGTAACACGTGGCGCCATCACGATATATCGTCCTTATCTTGTTTTACTCAGAGTTCGTGTCATTCGAGTGACCATCGTCACGACTGTCACGAATTGAGATGATGGTGGCACGATATATCGTCTGTTGTTCGTGTGCTTGTCGGTCTAATGTCATCCTTGTCGGACAATTATCGTCCTAAGTTTGAACAATAATCGTCAATGTCGGACTGCTTGGACGATATATCAACCTGCTATCGTGGTATTATCGTGCTATGTTCGGTTTGTTATCGTGTGATGGTCGTACCATATTCGTGTGATTCGTGATGGGGCTTTAATTGGACGAATTCAACGATAACGGCACGAATCACATGAATGCCACACTAATGCCACATGAATATACAACGTCAACCACACGACTGTTTTGTAACGTTTTTTTTTCCATGAATTATCGTGGAAAAATAGTGCATCCCTTATTTTTTCACGATATATCGTGGAACTTGGCCGATCACCCAGATAACCCCGTGACAGTAGATTGATCACTCACGATAGCAGATTTTTCAGTCATGATGTTACCCGAATGTCCAAAATTTGATTTTTTTTTTGCAAGTCATCCTCACTGGTGGTATTATCGTCTCTTATCATGCTGTGTGGGACGCGGGTTTTATCGGAACTTTCTTTTTCCATATTGGAAGAAAATAAAGAAGGAATTGATGGTTTCAGTTACACAAAGTATTTTCTAGTTTCTTATGTATGTTATGTAGACATACTATCATTGATATTTATGCCAAACTAGTTTATATGATGCTCATTGTGTGACTATACTTTTTTAAATATATGTCTATGCATGTCACTTTTGGTGTTTGGTTATACAGAGTGTCTCTAATCAACAATTGTCGTCTCATAAAAATAACTTAAGCTTATTTACAAAGTACTCGTCACCCCCATCTCAGATGTAATAGAGCCATGGAGTAACTACTCGCTAATCCGCACTTTATCGTGGACACATGGGATGGGTAACACAACTTTCTTACCGTACTTCAAAACGTGGTCAAATTCCTCCAGGGTGAGGCCACGACTCTCGGGCAGCAGTACCGCCGTCGTGAGGGTTATGAGGAGGCACGAGAAAGCATACGTCCAAAACACGCCTTGTTCCATGATGGTCTCCGTCATGATGGGGAACAATTGTGTGCACGCGAACAAGGATAAGTAAAAGACAATAGTCACCATAGACATAGCCATTGGACGGACTGAATTTGAGAAAATTTCCGATCTCGTTGTGGAGATTACTGACGCAGTGATGACGACGAAAGGCATATACACCGAGAGTAAGAAGAGCGGCAGCCAAGTGACAGCGGAGACGTCTGTCCCTGATTTCTGCAGTATGAAGTACACCCCGAGAAGAAAGAGGGAGAGGGTGCAAATTAGGCTGGACGTTATCAGTACTACCCTGCGACCCAAGCGCTTTACCACTAGCATGTAAACTAGAATGCCCGCGACTCGAAGGCATGACATGAACATCACGCTGCCATAAGAATTCATGGGCAAGCGAGTCGCCTGCATTATTGGAACGCTGTATGTGACGATAGAAATGTTGCCGCTGAACTGTGCGAATACTATCAACATAGATGTTAAAGCCAATCTGTAAAGGTTGTTGGGTTTTCCCATCTGTCTAAGCTGCTCCATCGCGCTCTTCTTTTTGGTGGCCTCCTCCTGAAAGTGGTCCACGATGGATTGCAGCTCTACCTTGGAGTTATAGTGAGGACCTCTCAGGAAGACCATGGCCTTGTATGCCTCCTGCTCGCGGTTTCGTGTCACTAACCATCGCGGTGAGTTGGGAAAAAACATATAGACAATGAAAATGGGCACCGTGCTGACGCAACCACACACCAGCATTACCTCGCGCCACGTCAGATACAAGGATCCCACACCATACACCAATAATATTCCAAGCTGTATCCACATGTCCGTAAATGGTATGAGGGATACCCGTAAGCTGGAATGTGTTATCTCCACCACGTAGTTAGTTGCCAAGACACTAATGGAACCCATCACCATACCTAACAAGGCGCGCATCAGCTGCAGGATCCACACAGTTGAGGCAAAGGCCATGCCGATCCACAGCGCCAGGCAAATGGGCATCATTATCAAGATAGTGACACGTTGCCCCAGATAAACACTGAGGCCACCGCCCACTACGGAACCTGCCATGGCACCGACGTGGATCAGACTACCTGTCGGGAAACGTGAAAGCCGAGTCTAAGTGAACATACTTGTATTTTTCTCACGCCATCCAATTTGTCTTTCTTTTACCTATGCTTTACTTTACATGATAGGGATAGGCCAGCGTTTTTTAATAAAGGACTTGGTTGTGACATTTAGTAACAGTTACCACAAGTGGATGCCTTTCCTACCCTCAGACCAGTTGTCAAGTAAAAGTTGTAGTGCACTGGAAGCTTACCGAAGAGCGCCACCTGGGAAGTGTTGAGGAACAGATCGTGTGAGGTGGGGTCGGTGAGCTGTGGCAAAATCACGCCGGACAGCCCAACAACGGTGCCGCTGATTGCTTGTCCCATGGCAGCCAGCGCCGCGAATGCCACCTGTTCAGGCACAAAACAGCGAAAGAACATAGTAAACTTTTAAGAGACTTTAACTCTGTCTCTGTCTACACAAATACACACA
>JAHFWG010000748.1:6958-9458 GCA_020233015.1 Callinectes sapidus | reverse complement strand
TGGTCAAATAAATGCCGTCGCAGATGCGTTATCGTCCAATATTGCTCCTGTCTTTCTTATCACAGATGAACTTACAATGCCTACAGCTGATGATTTCAAAACATATCAACGTTCAGATCCGTTCTGCGTTTCTCTCAGGTACTACCTTGACTCTTGTGGTCCATCAAATCTACCAAAATTGCACGTTGATGTAGATTCATTCTTTTTACAAGACGATGTCCTTTATAATTCCACGTCTCCAGATGATATAATTGAACTTTTCACTCAATTTAGGGCACTGTCGAACGCCTTAACGGATTCATCCAGGACAAAGTAACCATTTGAATGAAGAAAAATAACCACAGGAAGTGGTCAGTGGACCTCAAATCTGTTCTGTGGCAAATAAACATCACCCGTCATAAAACAACCAACCATAGCCCATTCAAAGTAACATTTGGGGAAGATACGCAGATTGGATTAAAATAATCTATCCTTGTAAGTACAGCTCTTCTTTAGATATTAACAGAGGAAGATCTTGAAGCATTTTTGAAGTCCTCAGCAGATACAATAGTATCAGCAGAGGCAATGGCATCAGAAGGGGTAATGGCATCAGCAAGTGCAGTGGCTTCAGCAGAGGCAGAGGCGTCGGCAAAGACAGTGGCATTAGAAGAGCAGTGACGTCAGCGAAAGCAGTGGAATCAGCAGCAGTGGCATCAGCAGAGGCAGTGACATCAGCAGGGGCAGCGGCATCTGATGGGGCAGTGGCATCAGTAGAGACAGTGGCATTAGTAAGGGGAGTGGCATAAGCAGAGGCAGTGGCATCAGCAGAAGCAGTAGCATTGGGAAGGGCAGTGGCAACAGCTGGGGCAGTGGCATCAGCAGGGGCAGTGGCATCAACAGAGACAGTGGCATCAACAGGGGCAGTGACATCAGTAGAGACAATGGCATTAGCAACGGCAATGGCATCAACAGAGGCAGTAGCATTAGGAAGGGAAGTGGCATCAGTAGACGCAGTGACATAAGCAGAGGCAGTGACATCAGCAGGGGCAGTGGTATCAAAATAAAAAGTAGTGTCAGCAGGGGCAATGGCATCAGCAGAGCCAGTGGTATCAGTAAGGGCAGTGGCGTCAGCAGAGGCAATGACATCAGCAGGGGCAGTGGCATCAGCAGGGACAGTGGCATTGGCAGGAGCAGTTGCATCAGGAGAGGCAGTGGCATCATGACGGGCAATGGCATCAGCAGAGGCAGTGGCATCAGTAGGGGCAGTGGCATCAGCAGAGATAGTGGCATTAAGAAGGGCAGTGGCATCAGCAAGGACAGTGGTATAAGCAGGGACAATGGCATTAGCAGAGGCAGTGGCATCAAAAAAGCAGTGGGATCAGCAGGGGCAATGGCATGAGTGGAGGCAGTGGAATTAAGAAGCGTAGTGGCATCAGCAGGAGCAGTGTCATCAGTAGTGGCAGTGGCATCAGAAGGGGCAGTGCCATCAGGATGGGCAATGACATCAGCAGGGGCAGTGGCATCGACCATTGACGTTATTGGGTTGCTTATTAGGGCTAATCGAACTAAAACTTTAACCTTAGTGGGCAAAATCTTCTTGCCCATTAACGTTAAAGTTACATTATCGATATTGAGCACGATATATATATATATATATATATATATATATATATATATATATATATATATATATATATATATATCTATATATATATATATATATATATATATATAGAGAGAGAGAGAGAGAGAGAGAGAGAGAGAGAGAGAGAGAGAGAGTACAGTAATTACCATAAAAAGTCCGCTATAATGTAATTCTGTGCCTATTATATTCCCTCTGAGAGATTTTGCGTGGGTATAAAGAGAAGGAAGACGAGGAGGAGGAGGAGGAGGAGGAGGAGGAGGAGGAGGAGGAGGGACAAAAGAGAGACGCTGTAAGAAAGTTGTAGAGCAAGAGCAAGGGGAGTAAGAGTAGGGAGAGGAGGGGAATGAGAGTGAGAGGAGGTTGGACCGTGTTCTGTAGTGTCGCATTATGTGTTTTCGTAAATTATACACATGTTGCAGTAAAGAAGAGCTGTACAATGGCCACATGTTTCCTCTTTTCCTCTTGTCCTAATTTATCTTCTTCTTCTTCTTCTTCTTCTTCTTCTTCTTCTTCTTCCTTTTTTTCCTATTTCTCTTATTTTATTTTTTTTTCAATTTGTTTCCTCTTTTCCTCTTGTCCTAATTTCTCCTCTTCTTCTTCTTCCTCTTTTTCCTATTTCTCTTATTTTATTTCCTTCTCTTCTTCTTCCTATTTCTCCTATTTAATTTCTTCAACTTGTTTCCTCCTCTCCTCTTCCTTCACTTCTCTTTATTTTGCCTCTTTCATTATATTTTTTCATTTCTTCCTCCTTCTCTTCCTCTTCCTCCTCCTCCTCCTCCTAACGTAAACATAAATGATTATGTAGTTGTTGATCGAACAAGCACAACCCGTAGTAATGGCTTCAAGATAAATGGAAAACACTTTCGCTCCGAAGAA
>JAHFWG010001847.1:4612-12112 GCA_020233015.1 Callinectes sapidus | reverse complement strand
ACAACACTAAAATAATAATATTTAGCAGAGGACAAGACTTAGTGCAAACAAACAATTATAATTTCCAATGAGGTGGTGAGAACCATCTACCACAAATAAGTTTTAAGGCTTATTATGCACCTGACAGGAGGTTGTGTGTGCATGCAACACTCACACACTATTTGAAGAGGACTTTGGATAAAAGGGGAAAGTCACCTCATTGTTGTTCACAACCACAAAGTCACTTGGTAAACCAGCATCAAGGGACACCTTCCGCCGCTGCACGAGGGACATTATCAAAGATGCTGGCATTAATCTATTCATATTTTCACCTCACTCTACTGGATCAGCCTCTTCCAGCAAGGCAGAGATTTATCTACCACTGTCAACCATTGTGAGAACAATAGGAGGGGCTAGAATATCTACGTTCAGTAATCAGCATCAGCCTGGTAAAGAGTTGTTGATATAGACAGTGGTGTGGTTCTATATGTTAAGACAATTTAGGGTTTCTATATTACTGTACATGTTACATTGTCAAGAAATGGGAACTAAATGTTTAATTGGGCTGTGTTTATTGTTTTAGTTCTTGAAATTGACAGTGGTGTGGTTCTATATGTTAAGACAAATTAGGGTTTCTGTATTACTGTACATGTTACATTGTCAAGAAATGGGAATTAAATGTTTAATTGGCCTGTGTTTATTGTTTTCCTCTGTAGCATTGTGTACACGGAGCAGTTTTGAGCAACCATTCTGAAGCTCTCATTGGGTGACTTAGTATGCTGTCAAACGAGGGAAGTGAAATTATAACATTAAGCAAATCCTTACCAAGTCTGAAGGTTGATCTTAATTCCACGAGCATTGGAGTGCGTCACTTAGACACTGAATGCCCACCCATGCCCAACTCTTAAGCCTTGAATACACCCACACAGTCCATCAACTTTTGGTCTGGTTCGCTCAAAGCTACACTCTAAACCTGAAGACTGAGCGGGGAGGCGCCACGCCACGGAGCATCTCATTTCATGCCTACTTCAGTGACGCAGCCAAACGCTGTCTACTGCTGGCTAAGTATTCGCTTCATCTCATCATTTTAAAACACTCTCAACACTTCGTCTATAAACCACCAACGATGGAAACTTTTGAAAACATATTTACTTGTTTTCCTCACTTTTTTCCCCCTCTCTCTGTACTGCAGTGCAATAACTGATTTTTGGTGTGGTTTCCTTTTCCTTGACATGGCATGACGTGTTGAAGTAATAGAGCCAGCCACTCCTGCCGCGCTGCTCAGGCCCTCCTTCCCTTCCACACAACTACACACGTTCCTGCCTCCACACACACACACACACACACACACACACACACACACAAAGGACAAGGTAAGGCAAAGCGAGGCAGGCGAGGGCGTGGGGTGTCGGGTGGTGCAGTGTTTACATCCTCGCGGCAAACCAAACCCTCCACGCGATGATGGAGACTCGTAGTAGCATTGAGCGGTGAATTAGCGCCGAGTTGCCGCTGCTTTGGCTCAGGACGCACCGGGGAATGGTGGCCCTAATTCTGTATTTTTCTTTTTAATCGTTCTTTATTAGTTTGGCATTAGAATTGTATATTGAAAGTATGATTTTGGAATGTTTTCTTCTCTGTCTTTTTTCGAGTCTAACATTCAATATTCTTTATTTAAAACTTATTGTTTTATTATTATTTTTTTTGTTTCCACGTCAATTTCATCTTATTTATTTATCTATTTTCATTCGAAATTTTACTGATATTTTTTTTCTTTTTTTAGCTTGTCATTCACGTTCCGTTTTTTTTTTTTTTTTTCCCAATCAGTCTGTCATTGATCTCACATTTTACTTTTTTTCAAACTGGCTATTCTTCATCACCTTTTTTCATCCTTTTTTTTTTACCTGTTTTTTTTTTTTCAAGCATGTCAATTTTGTTGGTTGAATTTTTTCTCAATATGTCATTTCTTGCTTATTTCTATTTATTTATTTATTTATCTATTTATTCATTTATTTATTTTATGTTTGCTTCGATCTCCTCCTTAGGTTTGTTATAGCATGTCAGTTTGTCATTACTTTCTGGAGGAGACTCCCAGTGATGGATGGCAGTGACTTTCCCTTTTCTTTCTTATCTTATTTATCATTACAACCATCAAACCTTATCGAGAAGGAAGGATAAAGAAAGAGTAGAGATCTTTCTTCCTTCCTTTCGGCACGGCAGTTTATTTGGGTTATTATTATTATTATTGTTGTTGTTGTTGTTGTTGTTCATGTTGCTGCTGCTGCTGCTGCTGCTTTTTTATTGTTATTGATGTTGCTGCTGTTCAAGATACCCAGCCAGGCACTGAGCCAGCCAGCCAGCCAGGCACTGAGCCAGCCAGCCAGCCAGGCACTGAGCTAGCCACCCAGCCAGTCACCCACCGCTGTAACACAACAAAAAAACACCTGAACGCCACACTAAACCAAACCAAAATAGCAGGCCACTCCTTCAGTCACCTCTCCCTCCTGCCACTCCACCCCGCGCTTCTCCCTTTCACGGTTCACCCCCCCTCCTCTTCCTGCTTCTCCCTTCCACACCACCACCAGTCCTCACCACCACCACCACCTCCCTCGTCTCCCCAGAGCTTCTCTTCACCGCTCCAGACCACCTCCAGTCGCCTGCGTTCACAGTGAAAGACAAGTCCGCAGGTCAAGTAGTTTGCGAAATCCCCGCTGCGTTAATTAAGAAAATACAAAATGATAAAGCAAACTACAAAGGGAGAACGAATAGAACACAAACTGACACATTAAGAAAGAAAATATGAAAATAACACCATCAATAAACTAAGAAAAAAAAATATATACATACACGAAAAAACTTCATAAAAAAATATTCTTAAAAAATTTAGACCATTTCACATCAAACAGAGAAAGGGAAAATGAAGAAAAAGAGAGAATGAGGAAATGGAGAAAGAAGGAAAATGACAATGAAATGAAATGAGACCAAACCCAATCAAGAGACAGACACCAACAACCACTCCACCACACCACACCACACCAGGAATAATGCACCGCCTTTTGCTTCCTCCCTCAGGTGACCACCACCACTGCTGCTGCTGCTGCTGCTGCTGGACAGACGGAGGGACGGAGGGAGGGATGGAAGGAGCTTGACATGAGGACGCCACCATCACTGACTGGTGACGCACTAACTGGTGACGTAGAGACTGGTGACGCACTGACTGGTGACGCACTGCTGAGGTGGTGAGTGGGGATGGATGCGGGTGGTCGAGGGTCAGGTGTGTATTGACCTGGTGGTGGCTCGGCGGTCACCAGTGATGCAGGGCGCGTTGTGTGAGTCATTACAGCGTGATAATGAGCGATGGTGGTGGTGGTGGTGGACAGCAGTTGTACCGCCCTGATGCTGTGTGTAACTGTTGACAGGTGTGGTGGTGCTGTGTCGACCCGTTATGGTGTTTGTGGCGCTGTGTTATATGATGATGTATAGTGAGTGGCCCCGTGTACATTTACAGTGATGCAGCGAGGACACACACACACACGCGCGCCCAGGTTAGTATGCACACACACACACACACACACACACACACACACACACACAGACACACACACACACACGCGCGCCCAGGTTAGTATGCAGACACACAGACACACACACACACACACACACACACACACACACACACACACACACACACACACACACACACACACACACACATCACCTGGCTTATCAATAATTGCAAGAGTGATATCCACGCCTCCCTCACGGTACAAATGCCTTCACTGAGCATCCAGCAGTTATTGTCATTCAGCAAGAGAGTGTGTCTGTGTGGAATTGGAAAGGTCTGAGGCCTTCAGCGTTCCGGCAGCTTTTCTTTTTCTCTCTTTGCTTTCATCAGAGAGGTGGACGATTGACAAAAGAAGCCACTTTGTATTGCCCATTCAATAAAAGAACAAGAAGAAAACAGGACAAGGAACGAGAAGAGTCAGTCAGTTAAATTCTCAGTCAATACAATCATAAGCAGTCTTTAGGATTAAGTATTACATGTAGGTATATACTAGAGGGAATTATAGAAACTTCAACCGTTATCTGCGAAAACAAACTGAAATGTACGTGATTCTCAAGAACAGAGAGAGAGAGAGAGAGAGAGAGAGAGAGAGAGAGAGAGAGAGAGAGAGAGAGAGAGAGAGAGAGAGAGAGAGAGAGAGAGAGACTGGGCAAATAAACACGTGCACAATTACAAGAATAATGAAATAAGACACAGGATTCAGTATTATATATGAAATGTAAACATATAAATAAAAAGTCATAGCCTAAGACTCCCTCCAGCACGTGGTTATCAAGATGTGATGAAAAGAAAGAGGGAGAAAAGTCCGTCAAATAACGCTGCCTTCAGTAGCCCTACCCAAAGATCGGTCTGTGAGCTCTGAGCTGCTTCGTAGGGAAAGGCTGGCTGGGTGACCAGCAGGCGACCGCGACACTGAATTACACACACACACACACACACACACAAACACACACGGAATGACAGTAATATTGGCGTCCCCCTCGTACCGCGCCACCACCACGCCTCCTTCTAGCCAAGCGTCACCGCCTGTTACCTCCTCAATGCCCACAAGCCGTGTCAGAGAGAGAGAGAGAGAGAGAGAGAGAGAGAGAGAGAGAGAGAGAGAGAGAGAGAGAGAGCCATGACCTGGGTGGACGGACGCCTGCTACCCACCAGCACGGCAGCACGCCAGCACATTGGTTACTCCCACCACGGCACTGGCTGGATCACATAATATTATGTACATGTTGTCTTCTTCACTTTGGGCTTCAGCTGAGGTGGATTGTCATTGTGGTCTGTCTGACCGTCCAGTGAGTGGCAGCGACGCACTCACTACTTGTATAGACTTGTCATATGTACTGCACATGTCTGCACCGCTCCGACATCATATTCTAATAATTATTGAAGTTACACCCTTTTTTTTTCTTACAGGGGTGGTGGGGGGCGGGGGTTGCGATCTTAGGGTCAACTCTCACCACGATATGCCTCCCTTTCGCTATGTTTAAAAGGCTCTACTTGTACTTACAAAGACTTTAAGGGTATTTTTAATGTTTTCAAAGGTAAATTAACAAGATTTCTACACGGTTGACAGGAAAATATCTTCCCTACTGTACATGTATGTATAGCATTAACGAGGATGTGTGTATATAATGAAATTGTAACCGGTTTCTAAGAGTTTTTTTAATGGTTCTCGTGTCATTTTAACAAGATTTCAACATTTTGAGGGAAAAAAAAATCACTTACAAATGTCACCTCCACTATACATTCAAAAGCCTTAAGGTCAATTTACACTGATTTCTTAAGGTATTTCTATGGTCTTCTATGTTACCAACACGAGAAACATTAGTAAGAATCCGACTGGTCTTCTCAGTAGGCTTTGAAAATAGTCGTGGAGAGAGAGAGAGAGAGAGAGAGAGAGAGAGAGAGAGAGAGAGAGAGAGAGAGAGAGAGAGAGAGAGAGAGAGAGAGAGCAATGAGTAAGATAAGAGAATACGTGTGCGTGTGTGTGTGTGTGTGTGTGTTTTAAGCGACTCACTCAAGAGGTATATGTCGAGGCTTGTTGTACTGTGGAAATGTTTCCAGACAGATGACCTCCTAAGTACATTATGGCGCCTCGTGTGTAGGAGCAGCCTTCACAGTGCCGCCTGTTGCTTGTTACGGCGCAGACAAGGCGCTGGTTGGGTCTTGGGTACATAATCTTCTTCCCTTTCTCCTTTACTCATTGGACTACTTTCTATTTACTATTTACTCGCATTTTGCCTACTTTCCTTCCTTATTTTCCGTTTCTCGTACTTATCTTATCACGGTGCCGTGCCCCTGCAGACGTTGGCGACCCTGGATTGCCACATCTCTCTCTCTCCCCATCTCTTGTCATTTGCAATATTTGTACAGCTTTACCTTCATCTCCTGCTGTTCTTATTATTCCATCCATATACTTCTCCCTTTGTCTTCCTCTTGCTCTACAACCTGCCTGGGATTCTACCTGTTAAACCTAAGTCTTCTATCTTTCCTCTTCTCCTAACATGTCCCACAAACCTCATCTGTCTTGCTCTTATCTTCACCAGTAATTCTCTATCACTACCCAATCTTCTTAGCACTTCTTCATTCGATATTTTGTCTATCCCAGATACTTTCAAAAGCCTTTGCCAACACCACATTGGCGAAGGCTTTTGAAAATACCTTGGATTTTTCAAAAGCCTCTCATAATTACTTTTCTTTTCATTTAATCGCGTCATTCACTTCACATTATCACTCCTACATTCAATGCATGGTGTAGTGAATCCAATACTTACTTACTCGCCTCTCAGTCCCTCGTCTAATCACCACTGGCTTCCTCATTAATTAACTCGCCTCACTTTTACTCCCAGCACTCAGCAGGAGGTAGCGCTACACGCAGGTTCCGGCTCACTCTTGGCTCACTCAATGGGACCTCTCGGCTTTCACGGGCGCGAGGGAAAAGTGTGCTGGAATGGTTAGGCTAACAGGTGTTAGGGCGTCGGGAGGGTGGGTGTATGGTCGACGAGTGGCGGCGTATGGCTGGCGGGAAGTGGGAGGGGATGGGAGGAAGGCGGGAAGAGGGAAGGAAGCCTCGTTACAATGGTATGTACCTCTACATAATATAATAAAGACTTGAGAGGTAGGCTACACGGTGACACAGACTTAGTACACAGAAGATCCTCAGGGTTCGTTATGGGAGTAGGGTCAGGAAAAAAAAAGATTGGAAGTTGTGAAAAAAAGTAATAGGGATGGTTCTAATACAATGCGTTAGGTATAATTATGTAGTAGTGTTGATTTATGGTGAAATGGAGGAGGAATCAAGTGTGAGTCATTAGAACAAGGACAAGAAGTGATCCATGTGATGCTCTATAAACGAAAAAAACAACGTATTTGTACTGATATGGTGGAGAACAGGAACCATATTCTAAAATGCTTCTGTGCTGCACAGTTGCCACATTCAAAACTTTATATGGATGTTTTTACGGTTTCAGGGACAGACCAACAACAAGATTCTTCCCTTATAAACATTAGCACACTTGAGAACCCTGTTTATCATATTATCTGCAGCTTTTGGAAATAGTCATGGTTAAAGAAGAAAGCCTTTCAAAACACAGACCAAAGACTGACGAGGTGGTGGACCATTTGTTAAAGTGTTCAAAACTATAACAAGAAAAGAAATTATACAAATAACACTAATGTAATAGATCATTCTTGTGACAAGGTGAAACACAAGCTGCTCACGGTTATGAATTAAGACACGGCAAGAAGTAACGGGTTAAAGCTTCACGATGTTCAATTTTAAACAGGAGAAAATATTGTCTCCTAAAATGGACAGGTAAGAAGAAGACAGGTTTGATGTCTCGCTGGAATGATGCTAATAACACAATGATTATAGAGGGAAGTGTTACATAAACTCGTGTTCTGAAGCTCTCTCTCTCTCTCTCTCTCTCTCTCTCTCTCTCTCTCTCTCTCTCTCTCTCTCT
>JAHFWG010001509.1:12168-22310 GCA_020233015.1 Callinectes sapidus | reverse complement strand
TTGAAACATTTGAAACATTTATTCATAGTAACTAGCTTAATTTACAATAATCATATATATAGTATATCTAGTTAATTTAGTACTACTTACTAGCCTATATAAAGCAGGTGCTTTTCAGGCAAAGAAAACTAAACTACTTAAACTACTTGGGCGACTTAAACTAGGTAAGGAGACACAGCTCAAAAACTTAAAAAACTAGCAATAATTACATTATTAACTAGTATAGAAGTACCAATGGTGGTTGGGTTACTACAACTGAAACAAACAATGACAATAATAAGATAGTAAATAATGACAACGACAATAGCCATAATAATGGTAACAATAATAATAATAATAATAATAATAATAATAATAGTAATAATAAAAATAATAATTTGGTTATTTCAATTATAATAATAATAATATAGTATCTTATAATATTGATGATAATAATAATAATAATAATAATAATAATAATAATGATAATATTAATTATTATTATTATTATTATTATTATTAATAATAATAATAATAACAATAATAATAACAATAATAATAACAATAATAATAATAATAATGATGATAATAATAATAATAATTATAATAATAATAATAATAATAATATTTATAACAATTACAAAATACTAATAAGAATGTTATTTATTGTAACAAAGGTTATAAACAGCACATGTAGTGTAAGTTATATTAGTATGTGGAAAGTATGTGTTTTTTAAATCTATTTTTAAATGTGTGTAGTGAGGGTGCATCTTGAATTTGAGATGGAATAGTATTCCATATTACAGGTCCTAGATAAGCTGTTGAATGTTTATACTTTGATAGACGGTGTAGGGGCAGTCTGAGATTATTTCGGTGTCGGGTACTAAAATTATGAGATGGTAGAAGGTTGTTCATTTCAGTTTTATTTTTGTACATAAATGTGGCAATTGTATGTTTAGTTATGTCATGTAATTTAAAAAGTTTGGTTTGTTTAAAGAGAGGTTTTGTATGCTCTAGATAACTGCTGTTTGTTATAATTCTGACAATTTTTTTTAGTTGTAAGTTGAGGGGGATTAGGTAGGTAGGGTATGTAGTGCACCATATAGGGTTACAGTATGTTAGTAGTGGATAGATTTGGGCATAATAGACATATTTCAGAACTTCCAATGGCATGAGATCTTTAATTTGGTATAATAAGGCAATGTGTCTTGAAATTTTCAGTGTTAAGTGATTTATGTGATGTTTGAATGTTAGTGAGTCATCATACAACACACCAAGGAAATTGATCTTCTCAGCTTTAGTAATTCTGTGATTATTTATATGTATGTTAGGTAAATTTATTACTCTGTTAGTTGTGAATAACATATAGTAAGTTTTGTTAGTGTTAATTGTTAGTCTCTTACATAAGCACCACTGGTAAAGTTTATGAAGTTCATTATTGGCATTATACGCAAGTTGGGTCGGGTTTGGTCCTGTAATATATAATGTCATGTCATCTGCAAATAGTAGAGTTTTGGATTCGGAAAAAAATATTAGAAATGTCATTGATGTATATCAAAAATAAAACAGGCCCCAAAACACTTCCTTGTGGAACTCCAAGAGTAATTCGAGTAAGAGTTGATTTAATACCACAAAAGATAGTTTGATGTTGTCTCTCTTCTAAATAATCTTTTAGCCATGAAAGTATATGACCTCGAATTCCATAGTGGTGTAATTTACTGATAAGAATGTTGTGGTTGACTGTGTCAAATGCTTTGGCGAAGTCAATAAAGACTGATAAGACAGAGAGTTTGTTATCAATGGCAGAAAATATATCATTAGAAAATTTATTTAAGGGTAAAAAAGTACTACGTTTACGCCTAAAGCCAAATTGAGAAGGGTTGAGAATGTTTTTTGATTCAAAATATTTTATCAAATATGACTTCATTAATGTTTCAAAAATTTTAGAGAAGATATTAAGTTGAGAGATCGATCGATAGTTTTGAGGTACATCCTTGGGACCAGATTTATGAATGGGTGTAACTAAAGCAGTTTTTAACATGTCTGGAAACGTTCCATTAGCAACTGATTGATTAAATAGTATAGTCAGAGGGATTGAGAACAAGTCTGAATTTCTTTTGATTACGGAAGTAGATATCTCATATGTACCTGAATTCTTGTTTTTAAGAGATTTTATTGTCGCATTCATTTCATAAGTGGTGATGATAGGAAGTACCATGGAATTTAAGTAATTACCTGTAAGGTAATTTATGGGGGTTGTACCTGAGTATGGGAGGTTGTTATCAAGGTCAGATGCTATTCTGGAAAAATAATTATTTAATGCTTTTGAAATATCTGAAGGATGTTTTAACAACGTGTTTTCATAGAATAAGGTGTTGGTAGTGTTTCTATTACGAGTATTGCCTTTAAGTTCATTAATTGTTTGCCATATTTTTTTCGTATTGTTTTTAAAGTTTACACAGATTTGACGATAATAATTAGTTTTAGCTGAACGAAGTACTTGTGTTAGTATATTTCTGTATTGTTTAAAAGTGTCATGAGAAATTGTTCCTAATTTGTACATCTTAAATAATTTACATTTTTGTTTAATAGAGTTCAGTAGTCCAGTAGTGAGCCAGGCATTTCTTAATCTTTTAGTTGATACATATTTGGTTTTGACTGGAAAACATTTGTTGTAGAAATCATAAACTAAATTATAGAATAACGAAATTTTCATTTGTATTTGATCGAATAAGTAATGCTTCCCAATCTATGTTTTGTAATTCATTACAAAATCTTTCATAATTATTAATGTTTTTTATTCTGAAGGTGATCTTGTGTTTTGCATTAGTATTTGTTTGGTGAATTATATTTATGAAGATAGGGAGGTGGTCAGACATGCAATAATGAATAATACCTGATAGGGAAAGAGGCATGAAATTAGTCCAAATATGGTCCAGCGGTGAGGGTTGTCCAAGAGTGGGATTATCTGGGAATCGTGTTGGTCTGGATATATGCGGAAAATAATTAAGGGATTGCATTGAATTAAGAAACAAATTTGTAGGAAGATGAGTTGAGTGGTCAAGTAGGTTGATGTTAAAGTCTCCTATTATAATTGATTTGTTAAGTCTAAAAATATCGTTACTAAATAAACCATTCATAATATTTGTAAATTCTTCCACTGCAATATGTTTACTATTGGGTCTATATATAACTGAAATGACTAATTTAGAATTATCTAATTCAATTGTAGCAGAGGAAATTTCTATGTTGTCATTGATAAAGCTATATTGTGTAATAATGTCTGCCTTTAGCTCACATTTAGTAAAAATTGAAATCCCACCATGCTCTCTATTAGTTCTCACTAAGTGATATGAGTCATAACCCTCTATGGAATACAAATGTTTGGTGTGTTCTTGAAGCCATGTTTCAGTAAGTGCAATTATATCGGGTGTTTTTGGTAAGCAAATAAGGAAAGATTTGAGACTATCAAAGTTTTTATGTAATGATCTGATATTTATATGAATAATATTTAGATAATTGTTATCCAATGAGTCTATAGCAGCGGAGTATTCGTCAAAACTGAAGTACTTTGATAGGGAGTTAATATCTTGATGACCAGAAATTTGTTCAATTACATTTAATGCTAAGGTATGATTATCATTGTCATTGTTGAAATTGCGATCTTCATATAATGAGCTGTACAGATTTTCCATGTAATGTTTGTGTTAGTAACGTGACTACAAAAAAAAAAAAATAATAATAATAATAAAAAGAAAAAAACAATCAATAAATAATATATAGAAAGAAGACGAGTCTATACTGACTCCAGGTGTAAAAAGAGAATTAGGGGAAATAAAGATACATACACAGTGCAGTAGTTATGGTACTACTGCATTATAAAACATCATAAATAATACATGTTGCCACATAACATAATATATAAGAATACCCATTATGTATATAATGGTGATACATTGGGCAGGGAAGGCAAAAGTACTAGTGTGATAGTGAAAGTAAAGTAGTGGAGAGGTAGAGAAAGTAAAGTAGTGGTGAAGTACAGAAAGTAAAGTAGTGGTGAGGTAGGGAAAGTAAAGTAGTGGTGAGGTAGGGAAAGTAAAGTAGTGGAGAGGTAGAGAAAGTAAAGTAGTGGTGAGGTAGAGAAAGTAAAGTAGTGGTGAGGTAGGGAAAGTAAAGTAGTGGTGAGATAGGGAAAGTAATGTAGTGGTGAGGTAGGGAAAGTAAAGTAGTGGTGAGATAGGGAAAGTAAAGTAGTGGAGAGGTAGAGAAAGTAAAGTAGTGGTGAGGTAGGGAAAGTAAAGTAGTGGTGAGGTAGGGAAAGTAAAGTAGTGGAGAGGTAGAGAAAGTAAAGTAGTGGTGAGGTAGAGAAAGTAAAGTAGTGGTGGGGTAGGGAAAGTAAAGTAGTGGTGAGGTAGGGAAAGTAAAGTAGTGGTGAGATAGGGAAAGTAAAGTAGTGGTGAGGTAGAGAAAGTGAAGTAGTGGTGAGGTACAGAAAGTAAAGTAGTGGAGAGGTACAGAAAGTAAAGTAGTGGTGAGGTAGAGAAAGTAAAGTAGTGGTGAGGTAGAGAAAGTAAAGTATTGGTGAAGTAGAGAAAGTAAAGTAGTGGTGAGGTAGGGAAAGTAAAGTAGTGGTGAGGTAGGGAAAGTAAAGTAGTGGTGAGGTACAGAAAGTAAAGTAGTGGTGAGGTAGAGAAAGTAAAGTGAGATAGGGAAAGTAAAGTAGTGGTGAGATAGGGAAAGTAAAGTAGTGGTGAGGTAGAGAAAGTAAAGTAGTGGTGAGGTAGAGAAAGTAAAGTAGTGGTGAGGTAGAGAAAGTAAAGTAGTGATGAGGTAGGGAAAGTAAAGTAGTGGTGAGGTAGGGAAAGTAAAGTAGTGGTGAGGTACAGAAAGTAAAGTAGTGGGGAGGTAGAGAAAGTAAAGTAGTGGTGAGGTAGAGAAAGTAAAGTAGTGGTGAGGTAGAGAAAGTAAAGTAGTGGTGAGGTAGGGAAGGTAAAGTAGTGGTAAGGTAGGGAAAGTAAAGTAGTGGTGAGGTAGGGAAAGTAAAGTAGTGGAGAGGTAGGGAAAGTAAAGTAGTGGAGAGGTAGAGAAAGTAAAGTAGTGGTGAGGTAGGGAAAGTAAAGTAGTGGTGAGGTACAGAAAGTAAAGTAGTGGTGAGGTAGGGAAAGTAAAGTAGTGGTGAGGTACAGAAAGTAAAGTAGTGGTGAGGTAGAGAAATTAAAGTAGTGGTGAGGTAGAGAAAGTAAAGTAGTGGTGAGGTAGGGAAAGTAAAGTAGTGGTGAGGTAGGGAAAGTAAAGTAGTGGAGAGGTAGAGAAAGTAAAGTAGTGGTGAGGTAGGGAAAGTAAAGTAGTGGTGAGGTACAAAAAGTAAAGTAGTGGTGAGGTAGAGAAGGTAGGGAAGGCATATATCTAATATAAAGAAGTAAATTTGACATGATCTATAAATATAGCATGTATATCTGTCAAAAATAAGTAGATTACTTTGAGTTTACATATTGTTTGAATATTGGGTGCCTGTCTAAGAAATTTCCCAGTGTTTCATCTGTGGTAATGCATTCTTTCTGATTTGAGTTCTTTAGTTTTACATATATCTTCCCATCCTGTGTATAACACTGTTGAAATAGATCCATATGCTGCTTCCTAATATCCCATATTATCTTAAATAGAGATCGGCGTTTATGGGTCAGGCTTTCATTTATATGGAGATCTGGTTTCACAGTTATACAAGCTTGCATTATTTCTGTTTTCTTTTCTCTGCTAAACAATTTGACTATTATGGGCCTTTTTGTGTTCTGAGATTTTCTTGATCCTAACCTGTGTGCTACATTTATATCTGATTGTGTAATGTTTATGTGCAGATTATCTTTGATAGATCTGATAGCAACCTCAGCACTGCTTTCATTTGAGTTTTCCTGAGGCAATGCATGACCACCAATAATAATTGTGTCCCTTCTCTCGTACTGGTTTATGTCATCAATTTGATTCTCTAATTGTGACACTTTATTTTCTAGTTATAGTGTTATGTGGCCTTGCAACCGAGTTATTTTTTCATCTTTTTGATTGTTCATTATTTGCATGGCCTTCACTATGCAGCTGACTATCTGTTTACCTTCTGGTGATATGTTGTCGATGTCACTAGAGATGAGGCTCAGAATGTCAGCTGACTCAGCAGGTGCAGAGAGTATAGGGGTCTCAACATTTACTGCCGGTGTAGCAACGGCAGCAGACATAGTAGATGCAGCAAGTTTCGTAGGAGTAACAGTATGAACTGCCGTGGCAGTCTCAGTAGTTGTGTTGTGTACGGTGAGCGACGGTGATGCCTTCACGGGAGGTGTGGGCCTCTTCGGAGTAACCCCACCCTGCCGAGCGGCACTCCCACCAGCCTGGGGTTGTTGAGACCTTGTCTTCGTCATCATGCTGCTGTGGGCAAATCAGTACGGCAGGAATTTTGCAAAAATAGGCAGCACTGTAGAGAATATGTTGTTTGTTTACTCCACTATTATTGTTATGACGTCATAGTATTGGAACACTTGTTGGTGGAGTAGACACAGTAATGGACATATGGAGGGTCCGTATCTAGATAGGCACATGAAGGGGCATACGAAAAACTGCTGTGGAAATAAGGAAGAAAATTGTGTAGATAAGTACAGTTAGTGATATACTACAGGAGGATACTGATTTTGAGGAGGTAAGAAGTGGGAAAGGATGTTCAGTTGGTTTGGTTAAGATTGTGTTGGTCGTGTATATGTAGGTAGTACTTTTTTAGATAGATAGATAGTTTTGATAAATATATAGATAAGTAGATATGGAAACAAGATTTATTATAATCTCTCATGCACTCTTATAGTTTTGAAAGTGTGTGTGTGTGTGTGTGTGTGTGTGTGTGTGTGTGTGTGTGTGTGTGTGTGTGTGTGTGTGTGTGTGTGTGTGTGTGTGTGTGTGACTTTATCAGGCCGTATACATAAAGTAATAGAATAAACAGTGGCCACAAAAAAGACACACTCAGGTAGATGAAAATTATCGGGGTCTTTTTTACCTTACAAAAGCATGACCTATCTTGACCAGCCCTGACGTTACACGCTGTGATAAACCAACCTCCTTTCCGGTACACATCCTATTCCAGTGGTTCCCAAACATTTTCTGGTCGTTACCCACTTTTCATACATGATTCTTGTCCATGCCCCACCCCCCCCAAAAAAAAAAAAAAACACAACAATAATCCGTGACTACCGTGACTGTCTACAGTCCTACACTCATGAGGCCTGTAGTGGTTGACATATAGAGTTTGTAAGTGTCCAGAATTCAAACCTAGCGGGCGTTGGAGTTTTTGGGTGGAGGCGGTCGGTGGCCCGATACAAGGGGATCACTGTTGTGTGTGTTGCCAGAAGTGCGACGATATTGCCCAGCTGTATTTTTACCGTGTGTATTCGTATAGGGACGAGGGAACTATTGTAAGGGAGTGTAGTGTTTAATTGGGGGAGAATTAGATGTATTAGGTGGAGAGGAAAGATCTGTATGGTTAAGTATGTGTAGTTTGAGTAGTGGCGGGGAGAAACATGTGGCACGTCTTGGCGCGGAACGCTGCTCCCAGCGTGCCAGAGGGAAGGAACTTTGCTGGCGGTGTTTCGGGAGGACGGACGCGGGCGTGGGTGCCGTGTCACACGTGGGAGATTGTCTTTTGTGAGTATACGGCGGGTTCGAGGTAAGACACGGGGTGTGCTGTGTCGCCCATAGGTGTGTCAGGCGTTGGGAGACTGGCGTGAGTAGGATTGGAGAGTATACGGGGTATTGTCCGCGTCCTCAGGTGATGGTGTTATTGCTCACGGGTGTAAGTTGGTGTCACATGTCTCTACGCATTTTCTTTTGCAGCCCGAAGTGGTTGAATGTCTGTTATCTTTGATAATATACTCTGTTAAAAAACATTGACCACGTTCTTTCTTTTTCCCGGGGAAAAATATAAATTAACTCTGTCGGAGGGTGGGTAAGTCCCCTAGCCAAACAAAAACTCCCCAGCCCCTCCACAGGCCCATAAAAAAAAAAACACTCTAGCAAATCCTGTAATTTTATTGATTTTATTTAATATTTTTTCTTTTTTTAATTATCAATAAAGAAATTTGTATTTTGCCTTTGGTGAATCTCATATAATTATTGAAATGGTACTAAAGAAGTAATATAATGCACAAAAAAAAAAAACTCATAAGTAGAGTAATTTAAAGTTGCATTATTGTGAAAAGCCGTTTCAGTAATAAGCAAAAAAAAAAAAAAAAAAAAAAAAAATCCACTGGATTGAAAAAGTGTATTAATCCCAAGCAATATGATCTGATCTTTGAATCTTACAAATCTGATAGCTTTGTAATTCTGAAATGAAATGCTATCATAGAGAGTCATAATTAACTGCCACAACCACGGCCTTCAGTGGCCACACACCCACCTCCTCCCAGACATCGATGTTGGAGACATGCTGCTCTCACAATGTTGAGGATGCATCTGAGCTTTCATAGATGGAATGAGTTCAGGCGCTTCTCCTGCCTGTTATACGTTGGCCAGGTCTAGCTGTCGTAGAGAAGTGTGCTCAGGACGCAACCGCGGTCTTGGTCTTCAGTGTCAGCCTGTTGCTGTTCCATACGCGGTTTGAAAGGCGGGCAAAAGTGATTGCAGCTTTACCAATCCTTTTGTTGATCTCAGCTTCTAAGGAGAGCTTATCTGAGATGGTGGAACCAAGATAGGCCGCTCTGTGGCATTCTGTGTGAGAAACCGCATTTTCTTTAGGCTGATTTAGAGTCAAAATTCGTCACAAGCAGAGGTAAAGCAGTCCATGAGGTTCTGAAGGTCTTCCGGGGAGTGAGCAACGATAGCTGCATCATCGGCAAACAAAAAGTCTTTCAGCTCGACTCGACGAATCTAATTTTGGTTTAATAACGTGCAAGATTGAAGAGGTGGTCATCTGAGCGTGAATTTAGTGGGATGCAGGGACTTATGCTGCCGAAGGTATGTTGGAGCAAAAAGTAAAACAAAATTCCAAAGAGTGTTGGAGCAAGAACGCAACCCTGCTTAAACCCGCTGCTGATGTTGAAAGGCTCTCAACAGTTACCGTTGAATGTTACGGTGTCCTGCATATTGGTGTGAAAGGACTTTATGAGGATAAGGAGCTTGGGAGGACAGCCGATTTTTGGCAAAAGGAGGAAAGACCCATCTCTGATGACGAGGTCGAACGCCTTGGTGAGATCAATAAAGCTGATGTGAAGGAGAAGTTGTTGCTCCCTGCATTTCTCCTGAAGTTAACGTAGAGAGAATATCATATCAACTGTTGACCTACCAGTTCTAAAGCCACACTGTGACTCAGGGTACACTCGCTCTGCTAAAACTTGAAGACGAGAGAGAACAACACGTGCTAAAACCTTTCCAACAACACTCAGGAGTGAAATTCCACCGTAGTTATTGCAGTCGCTACGCTCTCCTTTATTCTTGGGCTCACCAGTGATTTGAAGATCCTAATCCTCGTCTGTCTACACAGGTACCGACAACACCAAATAGTCATGCTGAGCGAGTCCATAACGCCGTGCGCCAGGCCAATCCGCCATCCAACTTCCTGGCTCGACTTACCATCGTTACGCACTGCACTACCAAAGCATGTGAAGTTTTCTAAGATCTCAACCTCCTCGCCACACATATTGACAGACTGTGCTGTTTTCTCCATTAAGTCCCCAGTCTCCTGAATCTTGGTCTTGGGTCAGGAAAGCTTAAGTTCCAAGGGCTACTGGTCTCGCCACTGCCAGGCCTCTTTGTCTCACAGAGCTCCATCATATCCAGCCTGAGCCTACTGAGCTCATCCGATGAATAAGATAATCGGTGATCCTTTGAGAGGCTGAGGACGTTCCGGGAACCCACTCGTAGAACCCTCCGAACTCTCCTAGAGCCTCAACCCTGACCTCTATCTTTAAATCAGATGGCGGGTGTCTAGGTTTTTTACAGGGAGTGGTTGCAAATCCCACCCCAAACAGGTAGGTCAGCCGTAGGCAGGGACTCTGGTATTGCTAAGAGAAAACCCTGGCTGCCCTAAAAGGCTGGAGGAGAGGCAAAGACGGCAGAAACAGGAGGAGGCTGAGCTGTGGGAGGTAGAAGGCACTTACTTTGGACCTGGATAGAGTCCACTCACCATATATATA